>JBDJHY010146454.1:0-13012 GCA_039654485.1 Withania somnifera | reverse complement strand
GTTTGACAAACAAAATATACAAACAATATGGAAAAGACATTACAGACTTAATAGAATCGATGAAACTGAATTCCGAGGTCTTTTACTCAAAATGAACCACCAAACCAAAAGGCCAAAAATACATCTTTCGCCAACACCCCAAGATTGCAATGATAATCACGAAAATTGAACCAACACCTCTCCTAGCGTAAATTCATCATTTTGGAGCTATTGGAAGCATCAAAATTCTAATGCGACACTCCGAACATCGAATTACCACTCAAGATACACGTTTAGGCTTAAACTTAGCTAAATTCCACAAATTCGCACTTGCAAATGAAACCTCGAAGACACAAAATTAAGGTTAATATTGACATTGTTTGGTATTCCGGAGCTAACAAAATTGTCAGAATATAATTTTGAGCTCGTCTTGAAGGAAAGTTAACTTTGGTCAACAAGTACTTAGTTTTAGGCTCTAAAATAGGGAATTTGAGATATTTCTCAACCAAGTCACCAGGGATCCAAACTATAGGTCAAAGCAAGTCATAAATGACTTGGGGAAACTACCAAAATGCTCTAGAATGTAAAATGTCATGAGGTTCATTACACATGATGAGAGTTATTCTTGTTTAAGTTTAAGAGTATATCTGATTTGGGTAGACATAAAGATGGATTTTTCTCCAAAGGGGAAGATGGTGTGCTTAGATGTGATTACAGATTGTATATTCCAAATGTCGATCAATTTAGAGAAAAGACTTATGCAAAATCTCATAGCTCTCAGTACTATATTCCTATGGGTGCTACTAAGATGTATAGATATTTGAAAGACGTGTATTGGTAGGAATTAATGAAGGGAGCCATAACTTATTTTGGTGCTACTAACAAGTAAAGGTTGAGCATAGAAAGAACGCAGGTGAGATACAGAGATTTGAAATACCTTCTTGGAAATGGGAAGTGATAAATATGGACTTTTTTACTAGTTTTACTATAACAAAGGGTCATCATGATGCGATCTGAGTGATTTTGGATAAGATGACCATATTAGCCTATTTTTTGCCTATACAAAATGGTTATTCTGCAGAGGTTATACAAACTGGTATCTTTGTGAAATTGTTCATTTGCATGAGGTGCCTTTGTCCATCATTTCAAATAGGGATACTAAGTTCATATCATATTTCTAGAAGTCTTGTTGGAAAGGTTTGGGATATCAAGTTCATCTTAGCTACTTTTCACCGATAGACAGATGGCCAGGTATGGTGGACTACTCAGACCTTTGAAGATATGCTTAGGGCTTTTCCCTTGACTTTAAAGACAGTTGGGTAGACCATTTTCCATTGATAGAGTTTGCGTATAATAACAATTTTCATGCTAGCATTCAGATAGCTCCATTTGAGGCTCTATATGGAGGAGATGTAGATCCCCATTGGTTAGTTAGATATTGGTGCTAATGCCTTGTTAGGGCCTAAACAACGATTGAGTCTACTAAGAAGGTCCAACTAATCCGGGAGATATTGAAGACTACCCAAAGTAGGATAAAGTCTTATGTTGATGTAAGAAGGATGGAGTTAAAATTTGATGTCAGGGATTGGGTTTTCTTGAAGGTGTATCCTATAAAGGGATTCATGAGATTTGGTAAGAAGGGAAAGTTGGGCACCGTTTTATTGGCCCATATCTTTATTAGGGTTGGTAATACCACTTATAATCTTTATCTTCCACCAGAGTTAGAGTCGGTTCATCCGGTTTTTCATCTCTATTTTGAGAAGGTATTTGTCACAACCTTTGTTAGTTATGCCAGTGGACAACATCAGTGTTAAGGACACCATGACTTATGAAGAAGTTCCAGTTTATATTCTAGAAAAATATGTTCGTAAGCTTAGAAACAAAGAAAATTGTCTCAGTCAATAATCTTTGGCAAAATCATTTAGTTGAGAGTGCAATATAGGAAGCTAAAGAAAATTTGATGCAAAAGGACCCTAATCTATTTTCCTCCTAGTTCCAGTTTAATCTGAGGTAATAGTCTCTCATTCAAGATTTTCTTCCGTATGTCAGTAACATATAGTATGCAATATGTAGTCAATGGAATTATATAAGTCCGTATGTGATCACTTGTGCATTATTGGTGTGGTCACGACCTATGGGTCCAGAAAAAGTTAGATGCCTTTAGGTCAATTGAAATATGGGTAAAAGTCTAATCATATGAGTCATTTATGTAAGTCAAGCAAGTTCCCAATGCATGTAGTGAGAAACCTACATTCTCCACTGGTTACTAGCCCAGTTCCTTCATTTAAGGATGAATGATCCTAAGAGGGGAGATAACGTAACACCCCAAAAATTTATCTAGCATTTAAACCATTCTATTATCGTTCTTAAGTCTGAATCCAATGAATTTCAAATTAATTATAAGTTATTAAATCCATAAGACAAATATATTGTAAGCGTTAGAAGTGATTAGAGTTCATAAACAGCTTATAGAACCATAGTTGAGTTCAAAACCCTTTATAATTTTCTCATCTTGAAGTTCCTTCATACATAAGCTAACTTTAAATGACCATATACCCTAATATATAATGAATCTAATGTCCCATGACCTATCCATAGAAGGTCTTTGAGTCTAGAATCCAACATAATAAACCGCATATCATGATGATCTCAGAGTAGGGAGATATGCCTATTTTATTAAAATAACGTAGTGTAGTGGATCTACTGGAACAATATACGATCGACATACAAATTGTACGACCACACAATATAATGCGGCCTGTACAATAGTAAAAGTGGTCCTGGAAGTCACTGGTTTTCTATGCTGCTAAATGTGCGAGCCGCATACCCAATTGTGCAACCATACAATCCAATGTGTGGCCCGTACAATAGTAACAGTGGTCCAGGAAGTCAATAGTTTGGTATGCAGCTCAATATGTTGCCTGTATACCAAACTGTGTGACCGCACAATTCAAATATGAGGCCATACAACCGCAAAAACAAACATAAAAACATGACGAAAATTTTAGGGGCTTTTTTGACTTTTCCCTCAATTTTTCCTACTTTACTATGATGGTTTGACACTTTCTATGTGTGTAATTTTAATGGGTAATTGGTATAGTTCCTAATTTAACCTTAACACATTATACTTACCAAATTAAAACATCACCCCAATACTCATTCTCCCCAAATTACCAACAAAGAAAAAAAGATGGTTTATTTTCTCTCAAGCAAGCTACCTAGGGTTCATCAAGTTGCGAGGGAATTCAGAATTCTTCTTTTATTTTGTTCAAGATTCTTCAAGTTTTCTAAGTCCCAGGTAAGCAGGACCATCAATAAGGGCTTCCTTTCGCCCTTATGCCCAAGAATCCTATTTGGATTTTTGCATTAAACTATTAATTTTTCCCTCAATAATTGTCCATTGTTTTACATTATATTTTAGGGTTATTACTAATGGTTATGGTCAAGTTTTATTGCGTATAATCTTTCAATGAATGCATGATTTAATTAAATCATTACTTGGTTAATTTGATAATGAATTTGAAAGTGTAATGAAATATTTGCAAGAGCATTTGATCAATTATGGAATACGTAATTTTATCGAGTCGTTACTATTGAAATTTGAAAATTTTGACATAATAATGATTTAAGGATAAGAATAATGCCTTGACATGGAAATGTTTTGAGAAATTTGATAGGAATATTTCTCATTAAGGCTTGGACATGAGAATTATTACCTATTGAGGCTAGACATGAGAATATCGAACAATGTTTTCAAGGATATTGATTTAATGTATGACTTATAGATATAAAATGTATGATTATTTATGTGTCTTGACAATGTCTTGTGAGAATGATGTGCACTTGATAAAATTATTATATAGTTGCTAATAATATCTTGAGAGATAATTGAATATGAGAACATACTGAGATATGTCGAAGGTTGAGAATGTAGATACTATTCGGTGGGTCGGTGTCTCAATTTAGGTTTGAGAATACAGATAAGCAGTTATGTTATAAAGTGTGTACCACACTAGCAAAACACTGATCCTATATTGTCCCTTGTAGGTCATGCTAGCTGGACAGAAATAAGACCCATTAGCACATGTGTACAAATGAGTGATTCTTGACAATTCAAATATAATACAATTATGAGATCAACATGAATAGAAAGAGACATTATTTCTAAAATTTATTTATTTATTTTAATTTTAACACTTTCTTATATTTTTTTTTATTTTTTCTTCACACATTCTTCATCACTTTCCTTTGTCTTCTCTAATACCCAACAACATTATAATGACCCTTGTGGTCATTTTTTTGTGTTTGTGATTCTTCTGTATTTGTAGTGTCTGCGTAACTTCCCCAAGTCATTTATGGCTTCCTGGGATTGGTAGGTTGGTTTTGTGGCAGTTTTATAGATTAAATTTCTTTAATTACTGTCACTTCGGGCCTTACCCAGCCTATACAATCTTAGATCACTTTCTCAAAAGTTTCAATGAGTCCATAATATTGACTACATGAATATTTCATAATTGATTATCAAAATAAGACTCTTTTTCCATTCTGTACATGTTTTGGATCTTTTTTGGAATTCAAGTACCAGTGCTCAACCAATAGCACTGGAGTAATTCGATCGCTTTGCGCTAAGACAACACAGTCACGTTGTGTCTAAGAACGTCCCTCAACACTATTATGCTGGGAGGGCACAATCGCAGAACCTCCTAGCAACCTATATAAAGCCTTTCCTCTTATTTCTTGATGAAATATCCGAAAATCCTTCATTTTTTCTTTCAAATATCAAAGCTTAATCAATGTGTTTAAGAGATCATTTTGTGTTTTTAATCCATTGAATCATATCCCGGTTGTGGTACACTTAATTCTACCAATAATTTCTTCGTTTCTATGTACTTATAAAGTATTGTATATTATAAAAACTTTTTGTCCTTGTTTCTTCATTTTCTACCATTAGTTTGAGCCCTATTTATTACCATATGATGTATGAGTTGTGCTCTATGTGTTGGTATAAATATTCTATATTTTCGAGCTATTAGGGGTTACAAACCCATTTTATTTTGGATTTCAATCCCGCTATTGATAGAAATATGGGTCTTGTTTTACTTCTCTTGACTCATGTATTACATTTTTACTATATTCATACAGAGTCAATGCAGCTCGTGATTCTTAGCTTCTTTCAGTGTGACCTTCGAGGTTTTCCATAATTCAAGGTAGGCTACAGTTTACTTTCTTCAGACTGGGTATGGGTGTGGTATGTTTTTGGTAAAGTGCCAACTTGGTGATGGGATTACTATTTGGAGCCTTGCTATGTTTATCTTCTGGCCTATGGCCTACTTAACTGGTTCGTAGCTTAAGTACTTAACCTAGAGCTATGTTGTCCTACCTACATGTCCAATGCGGACTTCCGAATATAGTATGGTTTGGGGAGGAGTATAACCTTTGGTGCATATTATTTATACGCTGACCCTGGAATATAGACTGGTTGGTGTGTTATACTAGTGGTTAGAGATTCGTAGTTATCCCTTGTTTAGGCTGGTAAATTTTTTAGCCAATCTAGTTAGGCTGATTGTTCTATGTTCTACCTAAGGAGTTACATATGATTAGTATGTATGTGTTCACTTCGCTATAGATGTTGGATATGGCTTTGCTGGATAATTAGCAACATTGCTTGATGATATTGTACCCTAGATTTTTACAAGCCTGGAGTGAGTTGTATAGGACTGAGCTGTGATGCGTCCATGTTCTATCTTGTATGGGTATGTACTTAGCCATTAACGGGTGCCCTTTGGGTAGTTATGGTGTCTATGGTGTGATTACTCGTGGATCAGGACCATAGTTTGGCTAGGAGATAGTGTACCTTATTACTAGGTCTTGGCAAACATCCTATGGTTCCCAGTTAGCATCCGTATACCAGTATAATCTGTAGATTGAATCTCTGTTGCGAGCATGTATTAATATTCTTAAGAGGTAATTTGATTTTGAAAGATTACTAAATGGAACCTAATTTCTTATATATTATATGTATCCATGAATGCAAAAGTAGTATGGAGCTATTTCTCACACTTCCTGATTCATTTTCTCACTGGCACTCTGATTTTTTGGTATTACCAACATGGTAGCAATTCCATTGAGATATGATATACAGACTGAGCTCAAGTTTTGGCATTTTTTCTCTGATGAATACGACACTGGTTGTATTTTTACAATGATTTTTATGTGAAATAAGATCCCTCCACAGACCCTCTGACCACGACTGGCTATGCTTGAGATACTGCTTCTAGGTATGAGTTGCAATCTGGGATAAGGGTATACCGGAGTAAGAGGAATAAGTATAGGTGGAAGCTTTGGTGGGTCTGCTCATGGAAGTATCTTTATCTTGGGGAGGGTGCGTATGGACACTATTTACTTTTCAGCACCCTTTTGCATTGCATCCTTATGAGCTTGGTTGCACTCCTGGGGGCTTTTGGGGAAAGTCCCATTGGGTTACTTCTGTGCTTATGTGGTGGTTTCTAGCTAGGATTTATGGTTACTCCTCCCTATTGTTGATTACTTTCTTAGCTTAGTTACTATTACATTCACTAGTTACATTCCTCGTGTTCTTTTTTCTCTTATTGGTCCTTTCTTGTAATGGTTATGTCAAAGCTCCAAGTACATGTCGCGTTTGTTCATGATTTGCTGGTGGCCCAGGTCATGTACGTTATACCTTGATAGTTGACGTTCCATCAAACTTGTTAGCTGATGCTTCATACACTAATAGTTGATCCTTCACAACATATATTAGTTATTACTGCAATCACCCTTTTTCTGTTGTTCATTATGTATGATAATCCTATTTGCTTATGATTTCTCTTTACCTTGCTTATGCTTACTTTTACCCGATCGTCCTATAATGCTTACTAGGTACCTGTTGTTTTTGATACTCATGCTACACTTTTTGTATCTTTTTGTGATGCAGATCATAGTGCTAGTTAGTAGAGCAAACACGATCGTGCCAGATAGTTGGTGTTGTTCTAGGAGATCTCGGTGAGCAGTTGGCGTTCTTGCTCAACAGGTTTTCTTCTGTCATTGGAGTCTTCCTAGTTTGGATTGGGGTAGTTTTTTTTTTTTTTGGTATTTTTCCCCATTGCGGGTTGTATTTTGTACAGAATAAGTTTATGGTTTCCGTTGGTGTAAATCAATCACCTGAATTAAAGATGATAAGAAATTCACCATATCAAGATGAACCAGCTATGGACAGTTCCAATAAGATTTCATTCTTGAACAAAAATCCATTTTTGATTTATTTCATCTATTCCATGATCGGAACACGGAAGGATACACGTTACACTATGATTTTGAATCATATGCTTTGTAGGCTGCATCACCGCCATGATCAATTGATTGAAAGAATTGGTCTGGTGGGCCGGGTGCCCAAAGCAACCCGGAGGCAAATACTTTTATGCATACCTCTTCTAGTTGATCCATACCATCCTTTATTCTCGTAAGATGATACACACTAGCTACTATTCTGTATATAGATGCTCGACAACCATGGTACCACGTTTTGGAGAATTTATATCTCTATTTCCTCTTCTTTTCCTTCGGTTTCTTTTGGTACTTGATAATGTCCTGTCACTACTTGCTCTACAACAAGGCTAGGCTTGTCTGCATATGAGATGTAGACGCTATCACAAATCAATTTTTGGATCGTGACAAACACCCTTTTAACCATGAACTACCACAAGATTTCAACATTTATTTTCATAGAAAATCTTATTCCCTCATTTTCTTTTTCTTATTATTAGTTCAAACCTTTATATTATTTCATTATTAAAGAAGTCTTTTTTTTTTATTTTTTTTTTTAAAAAAATACATTCACTTCATTAATACAAGCTAAGTATAATCAATAAATAAAAAGTTAAGAAAATATATATTTTTAAATAAAAAATCTTTTGTTCATTAGAAAAAATATAGAATCCAATAGTTCTTTATTAAGAAGTTTTTTAGCAAACCCAGTTTTAATGAAGTAGTTCATTTTGGTTGGTCTTTGTAACTTTCACCAATTTAATAATTGATTAGTTTTTTACTGTTGATTTAACTTCCCACTCCAAGAAACTCTAATCAGAAAAGAACCCAAATGTGTACATAGAACAATAAAAATGAGGTATTAAAAAAGTTAAAATTAATGATAATTTTGTGGGAGAACTGTGTAGATATTTGGTGATGGTAGATGATGAAGAGAAATTGAAGGGATAATAGTTGTGGATGATCAAGAAAAAGTAAATAGAGATTATATGATGGTGGGATCCTTGTTGGTGGTGGGGTGATGGCAGTAGATATGACGTTGTTTTTGAGATGAGAGACGAGGTAGATGGGTGTTTTAGAGAGTAAGAGTATATAATTATTGAAATTTTTTTAATGTTAATTAGGGATTAATTAGTGTTAATATAATTAACAAAAGAAAAGAATAAGAATATAAAAAATTGTAGGATTGCTTTTTAATTAAATTACCTTTATATACGAACATTTCAACTTAAAATTTATTTTAAAAGAGTGTGAATGTAATTAATAATCTTTTAAACATTAATAAATACTTTGTTGTTTTGTCTCATACTAGTTACTTATTCACTTTATGCCTTACACATCGCCAAGAAATCGTATCTGAGGAGGATATTTTTTTTTTAATTTAAACGTTTATTTGCACTCTATATTCATGTGCCTTATCCATCAATAGCAAAGTCACAACGATAATAAAATTCCTTCTTCTAATACAACACCTTTCACACATTGTCTGGATAATTGATTAAAAAAATTAATGAAAGAATATTTTTAGAACTTATAGTATTTAATTTTAAAAATAATTAACTTAAAATGAAATATAAATCAACTAAATTATTCCTATCATAGTTTTTGAATTGACAAATACTTTTAAAATATATGTTTGCTTATAGTAATATAGACAACTGATATAAAGAAAGGGAGTATTTTATTACTATAATTTTGTAGACTGAGATCAAATATCCAATTAAAATTTAAAGATAAATATAAATTAAAATTTACCTCAATATTTATATTATTTTATGCATTAACAAATGGAATAAAAGTTCATCTCATAATAAGAGGAAAATAAAAAAAAAAATGAAATGAGCATCATGGAGTGCATTATGGGTTTTGAAAATGAAAATTAGATCATTCTAAAATTTCATTAATATAAAAAGGAAGAGACACGAAATGAGTTTCTAGGTGTATCATGGGTTTTGAAGAAGAAAATTAGATCTTTCTAGGATTTTATTTTATTCATTACACTATAATTATATTTTTTTCTTTAAATGAAGTAGAAGTTTTAAAAATGTCATTGACCATCCTAGTCATAGCTCATTTTTTTTTTTAATAAAATAATATAAAATATATATAATGTAGATGTTGGCTCGTGCCCATTTTTTTTTTTTTTCATTAATGTGTTGTCGTTACATCATTCGTTCAACTCATTCTGTATATTTTTCTATTAGTTTGCTTTTTCCTTAAATAATATTTCTATATTTTATAATAACTAGCTTTAAATAAGAAAAACAAACTTTTCTTTTAGATTTAATATAGTCAACAAAAATATTAATCTATTAAGATGATAAATTTCCAAGACTACACATCATTTTTAAAAAATAAGAATTTTTGATAAAAATAACCACTTTTGATATTGCAAAAACTTGACCAATAGGATATTAGTTGTCATGCCCCGAATCGGGTATGACATCACCTACCTTCCCCAAACCTGATAGGTCAGCCAAAAAAACAACAATGAGATAAAAGTGGAAATAAAATATAAATAAACTCTAGAATGCGGAAGTCATAATAAATGAATATATAATTGTAACTCCCAAAGACCCGGTGTCACCTTTCGCAAGCCTCTTCATAGTTACATACAATAAGTCTGGATGTATATTAAGAATTTTTATAAAATAAAGACATTGAAACAAAATAAGGATAGATGAGGAATCCCCGGGAACTGATGAAGGGACGATCAACTACCTCTAGAGACCTCGAAGTATGCTTAGATTGGTGGGGAGATGCGAGAAAATGTAAGTCTAGGGCTCAGCACATGCACAAAAGTGTAGAAAGTAAAGGGTGAGTACAAAACAACGGGACTCACTAACATCTTCAGCTGGTTTAACTATAACTAGTAAAATAAAAGCTCCTAACTCCTAATCGATCCTACAATATACTATAACCTGCAACATAGTCTATACTACTACAACCCATTCAGTAGTATATATCATGTATCAATAGAAACTAAGTAACATCAGGTAATCTCAAAGAATCAGTAAACAATAGATAATCCCAGTGAATCGGATAACAAGGGATATTCTCAGTGAATCAGTCAATATCAGATAATCTCAGTGAATCAGATAACAATGGATAATCTTAGTAAATCAGTCAATTAAAGATAATCTCGAGGAATCCGCAACTATAAGATAATCTCAAAGAATCAACAAATGTTAAACAACCTCAAAGAACCAATCATTATGGACAAATAATCAATGCCACAAATAGAATAAATGTATCAATAATTCAGGATCCATGAGGGACCTGTAAGGTCTATGTACTTACATGTAATGACCCTCATAGTCATTTATTCTAAATACGTGACAAGTTGCATTTAATATCATTTTGATAGTTTCTCTAAGTTATTTATGACTTACTGGGATGGGTAGTTCGGATCCCTGGCGACTCGGTTGAGAAATATCTCAAATTGCCTATTTTAGAGCCTAAAACTAAGTACTACATAGACCTAGGGGTATATGACAAGTGAAAAGCCAGCAAGATAGGTCGTGTAGTAATGAGGATCCAAACTAGTAACCCAGCCCCAAGCTGATATTTATCCAACATATGCATCACTAATTACCCAATCTAAAAGATGAGTAAGCCATAGTCTACTTGGATTCTAACGGTACCCTCGAGAAGTGTGCTGAGACAATTAAAAACCAAGAACAATATTTGAACCACACGAGGCAACATAAAAGTGACTCACATGTCAAGACGAGCAAAACAATACACATATTGTTATAGGAATGATTAGGTTAAAATCTAAAATAAAAATAGGTCCATGAACCCTCATAGCTTGGAAAAAATAAAATATTTATACGAATACGTAGAGCATAAATCATAGTCATATGGTGAAAAATCGGGCTTAAACCAACATACAATAATTAATAAATAACATCAGAAGGTTTAAGAAATATGAAAAACTTTATAATTGAAAAGAAATTGAAGAATTGCCCAGTCGAAATGATTGTAGAACCATAAAACCACAATGCCATAAATTAAAATGTAATGGACCTAACGTTTTTTTCCTGAGTATTCTGAATGCTTTTCACTTCTCGTAGTCCCATTATAGCAAACTAAGTGCAATTCCATAGTTGAATTTGTTGCAGGATGAGATTTGATATAAATGTTTATGAAATTTCAATTTTAGGAGCTTTTAAGTTTGAATGAGGAACTATAGGAGTCATATAGAGTTCTGGACCTCGTATAAGAAAACCAATAGTTCCATAAACTCCAAATTGTCAAGTATTTTCTAGTTACACTCCCCTTTACCTTTTTGACCATCCACAATGAGTTTGAGCATTTAGACGAGCTAAAGTTGAAGTTTTAAGCGAATTGTTGACTTAGGTCAACATTTGGTCTAAGAGTGTTCGGATAGAAAATACTTTGGTTCAGTTTATTTTAGGAGGTAGAATTTGGCTTAGAATGAGGCCCCTTTTATTTTTCATAGGCTTCGGTAGGGTTTTGACTTCTTTAGTGAAAAGTTAGCTTTTTGGCCCTTAATGAGTATTGCCTCAAGGAGACCCTGAACGTATGATTTTATGAAATCGTTAAGTCCATAATATCAAAATCAGTATATTTTTTATATGTTTTATGTGCACGGTGTTCTAAATAAACTACGGAGTTTCGAACTAACCCCGAACGAAATATTATCAAGAATTGTAGGCTTAAGCTATTGTTTTTACCCAATTTACCGGTCATTTGGCCAGATAAATCATTCATGGCTGATAAATCATCCATATTATCGATTAATAAGTGTCTTCAAATTGGCTTCTAGTTTGATAAATCGTCTAGGGCTAATAAATAAGTTAAGACTGATAAATCGTCCAGTTTGATTGATAAATCGATCGCTATGGGTATAAATTAGGGAATTTCTTTTATTTTTAATGCAAACCACGAACTAAAACCTTATTTTGACAAAGTTGATAACGTTTTCAAGGCTAATCAATTGGAAAAATTTTCTAATCCTATTTCCATCAAATTTAAGCTAATTTAACATGATTTCTCATAGAAATTTAATGATTTTTGACCCCAAAAAAGTAGGTAATTATTGAATTCAAAAATGATGGAAAACATATAATTTTTTATATGAAATGGAATTGTCTTTCAATAAAACTTAATATTTAACATCCCATAGTGATGAGTAACATTATTTTATGATCAAAATTTGATCTTGACTTCGTGGGACTGGGGTCAACTTTTACATAAACCTTGATTGATTGATTTTGAGTATTGATTAGTGGTTATTTCTTGTATTTATTTATGAGTGAATAAATTCCACTCAATTGGAGGCCATTCTGTAGGGAAAGACACTTTAGTAGCTACTTTATTCAAATTAAGGCATGTTGAGATTTAATGGATTCCTATAAAGTTTAGTAATTGCTTGCTAATTGCCTAATATTTTGCTAATTGACTTCTTGGCTTTGGATGATACGGGTTCCTTCGGGAAAATAGTATTAGCTATCATGTTGGATTTGAAATGAATAAGAGGAAAAAATGAACATACTTGATGAAATTGTTGAAGCATGATCTTGCTAGATTTATTCGTCAAATGGCTATTCTTGATAGAAAATGCCCAAGAGGAATTTGTGTATTTAAATTGTTTTCTCATCTTATGATAATCTCAATGGTTGATTTATAATGATTATGAACCTCATACTATGTTGTGGTGAGATCGCCGTACTTGTTGACATTGATTTGGTTGTCCATGGGCCTTAATTGAGATTATGGTAAGGAT
>JBDJHY010146444.1:0-13012 GCA_039654485.1 Withania somnifera | reverse complement strand
TTGGTGACACATGGCATTACAAGCCATTAGTCACCAACCATGTTGCCATGTGGCTAAACATAAGGCTTAGTCACCAAACCTTATGTTTAGCCACATCCACAAGCTCATAGACTTCCAAATCTTTAAACACATGGCAATATATTATAAAATATTTCCAACAATTATGTCCATTAAGTATCATACTACAGTCAAATTCTTTATAACGATGCATTTGTCTGTTTGCTACTTTCTCTGTTATATTGATTATCACTTTTTATTTTATATGCATATTAATTTTATCAATTTTTATCTCTTAAATTTCTTTTTAGTCTTTATAAATAAGTAAAATTATTCTAATAAAATAACTGACTAATATAAGACGAATAGAATAATTATTATAGTAAATATATATGACAGTATACGAAAGTTGATTTAAGAAAAAACTTAATTATTATTAGAATTTTGTTATAGATCATATAAAAGTAGGAATGAGTAATTTTGGTGCGGTTAATTGGTGCATATGGGTCTACATAAGGGTTAGTCCGATCACTAATTGAGACATTAAAATGGAGGAATTTTCATAAATATGAAAGATCATTTATTTATTTCTACTATTCAGAAGCAATCTGAAGCAGTTAACTGTTCAACCTGCTTCTGGTTGGTATTTTTTTAATTTTAATTTATTATATATTTAAAAATTATATAATAAAATTTTGTATATTAAAATATAATTTAAAATATTTTAAAAATATATAAAAATTTAATTGACACTTGATATTTTATAATGCAACATAATTTGGACAGAATAAATAATAAATATTATTTAACATAAAAAGTACTATAAATAATAATAATTAAAATATTAATGTATTTAAAACAAAAAGAAATTGACTAACTCCCCGAATTTATCAATCTCACATACGTTAAGACAAATAAAATAATATATATTATTTAAAATTATGAAAGAAATATAATAAAACTTAATAATTGATAACTTAAAATATTTAAAAATTATACAATAAAATTTAAAAATAATATAAAATAACTATAAATGACAATAATTAATACTTAAAATATCTAAATTACATTTGTATCACGTAAATTAAATTAGGTAAAATAAAAGAGATTGGGCATAGACTCCTATATTTAGTTTAACCAAAGGGTAGCATAACAATATTTTTCTAATTACATTCACAACTCATCCTTTTCTTTTATATTTTATTATTTTCATATTTTTTGTTTATATTTTATATTTTCACATTTTTTTCTCTCCTTCTCCTTTTCTTTAAAACATATTATATTTTTACTTTTCTCTCTCTATCGTTATTTTGTATTTTTTTTTTGGTATCAATATTTTGTATAAATTTAATATTTTTATTTAAAACAGTTTAGTAAATATGTACAACTTATCATTTGTAGTGCAACTCACCCCTTTCCCTACTTTTTTCATGATTTTTTTTTCGTATTTTACTATTTTACATCTCTTTTTCTCGTTGTTTTTTCTTTCTCTTTAGTGTGTATTTTATATCTAATATTTCCATCTCTCTTTCTCTTTCTCTTTCTCATTCTTTTTATATTTTATATACTGCATTCCGTTTCTTATTTTTTTCTGTATGAAATGATACATTTTATACAAATTTAATATTTTTATTTGAATAATTTATTTATGAATATATATAATTTATCATTTGTATTTGTATGCTAATAAGTATATGAATTATTTGTGTTTGCTTGAATCTATTATATATAAGTATGTAATGTGTCAGTTGATACAAGTGTAACGTTTGTATTTGTATATCAAACAAATTATTTTTATTTGTATATAAATAATATTTGTGTTTGTATGGTTCAAGTTAGACAAACCAGTATTATTTGATATAAATGTATTATTTATATTTGTATGATTTAATTTTTATCAACAAAATGCACTTTGTATTAATTAATATAAATACACTTATTCATCGAAAAAGATTCAACATTTACTTTTTAAATATTTAAAAATACAAATGATCCAGTCAATTATAAATACAATACAAATGCAAAATAATATTTTAAAATACAAGTGCATCAACGAAAATAAAATTGTATAAGAATATATCATTTGTATTCAGATGATTCCATTTGTATCAACGAATATAAAAATACAAATGATAGCATAAATAAAAATGCAATGAGCTATTATGGTATTTCCTTCTTCATTCATGACTTGAGTTTGAAAAAGAAATAAGACAATAAAAAAAAAAAAGAAAAACAAGAAAAAAAGTACAAAAAAGAAACGGACAAAGAAAAAGATAAAACATAACCAAAAAAGAAACGAAAAGGAAAAAATAAAAAAAAGAAAGAGAAAAAAAGAAATGAAAATGGTAAAGAAAAAAAATGAAAACATTCAAATGAAAAGAAACGAAAACGAAAAAAAAAACATAACAAAAAAAAAAGAAAAAAAAGGATAAAAACTCACTAAAATATTACAATTTTTATAGTGATTGATAAAATATTATATTTAAAGTGTATAATTTCTTATAAAAGTAATTTAAATATTTTGATTAATTATTTTTCTTTTAAAATATAAAAATATTCAATTAATGATAGATATTAGGAGTCTGTTTCCTTTTCATAAACTTACAGAGTAATGAAAGGGAAACATGAAAAGAAAAAGGACACTGACGTAACAAGCAAAATCAAATAAGAAAGGAAAAAATAAAAGGAAAACATGGAAGGAAAAACTCTGTAAAGTTTTGCATAAATAATTTTTACAATATTTAAGAATAATTCTTTAGCTTTTTTTCAGATATCTTGAGTGATATGGTAAGATTTTCAAATTTTGTTTTTTTACTATATTGTGTCTTTTTTTTTTTCTGCGGAAGGTCCTTAGAAATGTGATTTTAATTTTTTGTATTTTATTAAAAGTTTTTACAATAGATAAATTTTTTTTTTCTTTTCTTTAATTTTTATATCATTGTATTTATAAAATTGCTTTTTTTGTTACAATTTTGGTTGTCTAAGTTAAGAACGTCACTTTTTCAAAAGTTTTCTTAAGAGAAAATAGGTTATTTTTCCTAAGATATATAAATATATGCAAATTCTGCTAATTTTTTTTTGTCTCCTTTATGATTTATGAATCCTTTATACAAGAATTTAATTGCTGTATTTGTTGATTTTTATGTTAATTGAACATTTTGTTCTTCATTAGATGACTCTATAATAGACAAAATTGTAGAATAATAAATGATTGTTCCTAAATTCTAAGCTAATATGAAGTACAAATAATATTAATGATTGCAGAGGTAAATTTTCTTAGGACTTGAGGTAAACTTTTTATATCTTTAGTTTATTTTTAAAGTTGTTGAATAATAAATGAATTTTCTGAATTTTTTATTCATTAACACAAAGTCTAGATAGTATTGATGATTGTAGAGGTAAATTTACCCTTCATTAAAAGAATCTACAGTAGGTAATACTATATATTTTTTTATAAATTCAGGAGTTTGAAATTTAATTAAAATTAGCCAAAGTACGGTTGAGCAATCGACATGATATATTTGCTCACATTCCAGGCGAAGGTCATAATTTGCAGGATTATTTATTATAACTTTTATATTCAACTATGATATAGAAACCGTAGTTATATGTAGCACCAAATATAAAAATAATTTTTCATGTTTATACATATAAGTAATATTCCATATCCAATTTGCGTAGGAATCACATTTTCGGATTTTTTCTAAAGAAGCTCACTTTAAACTTCATTAGAGTGTTTTCAATCCCCTTTAATTCATACTAGGAATATTTCAAACATTTTGTAATTCTTTAGACTTATATGAGGGTTTTTTGTATTAACAAAATATTGACAAACTAATTTTTTTCTTCTTATTTTAATTTTGATTCAAGTCATTTTTTGCATTTATCTAATTCTGAGTCGGGATCTAGTCCCAAGGTCGGGTCTCGAATTGAGAGTTAGGATCGAGTCCCAGAACAAGAGTCAAGATTGAAGGTCGAATCTTGAGTCGATGTCAGGTTTTAGGTCGAGTGTTAGGGCCGAGTAGCAAATAAAAAATTAGGGTTGAGGGTTAGATACTAAATCGAGAGTTAGGGTCGAGTCCCAAGTCAAGAGACGGGGTCGAGTTTTAGGTCAAGTGTCAGATCTCGAGTTGGGGTTGGGAATAGGAGTCAGGTTTCAGTTCGGGTGTTGAAGTGGGGTTTTAGGTCGAGATTCGGGGTCATATCCCAAGTTTGGAGTCAAGATCAAGTCTCGAATCCAGATTGAGATCAGGGATAGCATCTTGAGTAAAAAATTTAGGTTGAATCTGGAGTTAGGTCCCGAGTCAGGAGTCAGTATATTGGATATCAAGTCTAGAGTTAGAAGGAGTCCCAAATAAAAACCAAAGAATAGGATCAAATCTCGAGTTGGGAGTCAAGGTTAGGTGCTAAGTCTGATACGACCTTGGATTGGGAATCTAAGGTCGAATCCAGAGAGAGAAAGAAAGAACGAAAAGATATGTGGAAATTGAAATCAAATCAATAAAAATGAAATCCAACTCAATCGATCAATAAGAAACACAATTGAAATCAACAAATGAAAGACTCGATTGAAAGATTAAGCAAAAGAAGCTAATAGGCAATTAAGGATACGACCTAAGCAATTAAGGATACGACCACTTTAATCACTCGAATCTACAAAATACGTGATTAACTAAATGCTTAACTTTACTAAGAACCCTAATACACTACAATGAAGAAGCTATGCTTCCAAGTGTTTGATTATTCAAAAACTAAGGAAATAAAATGCCAAGTGTGCCTTAAATAGTCTTAGGGTTGTTACAAACTTAGCCCACAAAAGAGGCATTTAAAATATAACCAAATAGCATCCAAATAGGCCTTAGGTTGTATGCCTCATGGGGGCTTGAAAAAGTTCAACTCCTTTGAGATCCCTCTTCCTTCTATGTCTTTCTCGATCCTTCAAACATTATAAAGTACACCTCAGGGATCTTCAATAGCTTCCAATGCATCCCTGTGCTTGAACACAACTTGAAGTTGTTAGAGATCCCGAGCTTGACTCCTAGTGAATGGTCTTAAAGGCTTCATGGTCTAAGGCGTTATCATCCTCCCCTTCTTGGAGAAGATTCATCTTAGAATCCATAGGTTCACCTATAATACATAGAGACAACCATCAACATTGAAGACATTATGGACATTATACTCACATGATAGGTCCACTTTGTAAGCATTATCATTAATCCTTTCAAGGACTTTGAATGGTCTATCTTCTCTTGGGATCAACTTCCTCATTAGAAGTTATGGAGATCTTTCTTTTTGAAAATGAACCCATAACCAATCTTCGAGTTGGAAAGTCAATTCCTTATTTCCTTGGTTATGCCTTTGATTCACTTTCTATATACTTCTTTCCATGTGTTCCCTTTCTTTAACATGAATCTTTATTATTTTACTATTTCTTTTCTTGGCATCAAAACTTACCGCAACAAAGCTCGAGGACGGATCTTGGACTTGGATTATTTTCAAATGAGGCATTGGTCGTAAAGCCTCTCCACATGATATTTCATCTTTGGCCAATAGAATTGCTCCTTAAGCAGAGCAAGTGTCTTATCCCTTCATAAGTGCACTATAATTCCACCACAATAAGCTTTTGTAGCAAGAAAATCCTTCCATGAACTCATAGGAACACATACACTTCCATATTTAAATAAGAATCCTTCAATCATTTGAAATCTATCAACTCTTCGGCCTTGGTTGAATTCCTCAATAACACCTTTTAAATCGGGTACTTAGCATAAGACTCCTTTAAACTTTTAAAATCTCGCATCTTCAAAGTCATTACATGCACCAGAACCTTCTAGACAATGCATCAACAACCATATTTTCCTTCCCACATTTATAATGGATGACTTATAGAAAGGTCTCAATGAACTCCACCCTTTTAACATGCTTGTTGTGAGTCTTTGTTGGACCTTCAAATGTTTTAAGGACTCACGATTTGTCCTTATCACAGACTCATTATATCACAAATAATGTCGCCAATGTGCCAACACCCTCACTATTGCATACAACTCCTTATCATATGTAGAGTAATTCAATGAATCTCCTTTAAACTTCTCACTAAAGAAGCCAAATAAATTTCCTTCTCTCATAAGAAATCCTCCAATACCCACTTTGGATACATCAAACTCAACTTCAAATGTTTTTTCAAATTTTGGGAGTTAGAATAATGGAGATGAACTCAACATGACCTTTAAGGATTAAAAGGCCTCTTCTTGCTCTTTTCCCCAAATAAGAGGACATCCTTATTAATAAGACCGGTTAATGGAGCTATAGAGCTAAAGTTCTTCACAAATCGCTAATAGAAATTATCCAACCCATGGAAACTTCGAACTTCAAATGTGTTAGTGGGGGTTAGACATGGCTTGATGGCTTCTCTTCATCTACTTCAACTCCTAGAGAACTTACCACAAATCTGAGGAAGACAACTTTGTCTAACCTAAAGGAACACTTCTTTAGGTTGTCATAGAGCTTTTCCCTTAATAACATATTAGAAACTTGTTTCAAATGGTTCACATATTGCTCCATGGACTTACTATTGACTAGTATATCATCAAAATAAACAACAACACATTTATTGATCAATGGCTTCAATACATGATTCATCAATATCATGAAAGTGCTTGGTGCATTAGTCAAGCCAAATGAAATGACCATCCAATCATATAACCAAAACTTTTTCTTGAAAGATGTCTTTCCCTCATCACCCGTCTTCATTCGTATTTGGTGATAGCCATTCCTCAAGTCAATCTTGGAGAAAACACATGAGCCACAATGCTCATCCAACATGTAATCAATCTTGGGAATAAGATGTTTATACTTCACCATTATTTTGTTCACAACTCTACAATCCACACACATCCTCCAAGTGCTACTCTTTCTTGGAGCAAGATTAACAGGCATGACACATGGACTTAGGCTATCCTTCACAAGCCCCTTTTCAAGAAGCTCCTTCACTTTCCTGTGCAACTCTTTTCTTTTCTTTTTTTGGGTTGCTCCTATAAGCTGGTTAGTTTAGAATTTGATATCCTGACACAAAATCAGTTGATGCTCAATACCCCTTAAGGGTGTAAACCTTTTGGGCATTTCCTCCAGAAATGAAACCTTGTAATCCTGCATTAAAAAAATAAATGACATTACGTAAAATACTAGTGTCTTGGTTAGCATGTAATGAATAATTAGTGTTGACAGGCACACTAGAAAGCGATCGTCATATGCACCCTTAAGATAATTTCTTGGCTTAAATTACCCTATAAACTCTCCCCTTCTTATGCACTTGTGGAAATTTTGAATATAACCTCCCTTTCTTCATCTTTTCTCTTTCTTTAAGCTCATCATTATTATAAAATCCTCACTCACTTGATAAGGTTCCAAGGGTTAAAGTACATGTTTTTGGCCATTTGTCATAAATGAATACTTGTTTGTTCTCCCTTGATGTGTCACAACCTTATCAAATTTCCATGGTTTACCCAATAAGAGATGTCAAGCTAACATAGGCACAACATTGCGTATAATTTCATCATTATACTTGCCAATGCCAAACTTGACCATATCTTGCTTGAGGACTTCCATTTCTTACTTCTCATTGAGCCATTAGAGCTTATAAAGGCTTTGGTTTTTCTTTGTATCAAGTTGCATAATCTCCACCAAAGACTCACTAACCACGTTTGTGTAACTTCCACTATCTATGATAAGAGCACATACCTTTTCCATGATCTTTCATCGATCATAGAACAAATACTCTCTTTGATGTAGATCTTTCTTATAAAGGGCACACATGATTCATCTCAAAACGTAAGATAGTTCACATTGACCTTTAATTCATCATCAACATCACCTCTAATGAACCCATCCCACTTCAACATGTAAGTAAAAGTCACTCTCTCTTCATGTTGTTCATCTTCACACTCCGAAGCTACCTCTTGTTCTTCAACTTTCCCTTCTTCAACATCACTCTCTTCATTGTACTCTTTATCCTTCGAGATTTGGTACCCATTTATACACACCAATATGGTTCTTTTATTGGGAAACTCACTTGCAATGTGTCCTCTTCCTTGGCATCTAAAACATTGGATGATAGATGGACGTGGGTAGCTTTGCTTCACATTATTACCTTATTTCATTGCTCCTTAAACCTTTGGTTTGGAGTCCTTCTTACCTTGAGTAGATTGAGCACTACTCTTGGACTCTTGAGGTGCATCATGTTGAACCTATCTCCTGTATCAACACTCTTGCTCCATGAGGATATTGCAGAACTCCTCGCTTTGTATGAATTCTGCCTTTTCAAACCTTTCTCAATTTTCAAGACATCATGAACATTCTCTTCAAGAGTAGCATAATTCTTAATCTTCATGTACCTTGACACCTCAAACATCAAATAAGCAATAAATCGAATTACCATGTATTGTGGTTTCTCCTCAAGGTTAGCCTTCATTATCAAGTTCTTAAACTTATCATAGTATTCTTATACATTACTACTACCTTTAAGAAGCATATATACCCTCTTAAGGACCTCTTGATAATAGTTCGGTGGAAATTAAGTCTCCATCATGGTCATAGTCCTTGAAAATTAGGGAACTCATATACATTGTGACTTCACAACTCTCTTTTCTTTGATTCCCACCAAGTGGATGCATATCCCTTACGTTGAGTGATTTCATACTTTTCCTTTAATGCCTCAAAAACATTATTGGGAAGAACATTCACTCTAGGAATGCTTTCACTCTAGGACTGCTTTCGGGTCATTACTCCCTTTAAACTTTGGGAGCTTCATCTTGATAGTGTTCAAACCTCAATCATTCTCATTCCGGTTCCTAAAACTATCTTCTTTATCCTTCCAAGCCCTATCTACTCTATTTTCCCATAGTCCATCACCTCAATAATCTCAATAAGGTTCTCTTCTATTCCTGTAGCCTTGGTACCGACCAAAGACTTTTGATCTTCTCCCATATATAGGTTGTCCATGACCTTCCTTCCCTCCTTTCTCCCATGCTTCATCAAGATTCACTTGATTGTTCCATTCATCATACAAGGGATTTTGGAATTGATAGTCTTGGTAGGGTTTAGTTGGTTATTTTGGGAATGTGATAAGATTTATCCATGTCGAGACACCACATATGCATTTCTTGGTAGGTTTTGGTTTTTTTTGGTGATGCATAAAATCTCGGTGCTCTTGTGGAGGGACAAATGGTTGGGGATTTGGATGTGGAGTTTTGGCATGATGATGTTTTGGGGATTATGGAGAAGGAATGTGGGTTGTTGTCGGAAGCTTTGGCTATAAGTTAATATTGATTGAGTTATTTTTCTGGAATTGACCCAGTGAAATAGTTTTGGAATGCTCCAAACTTCCTTTTCCTTTATCCTTACTCACTTCTTGAGGTGAATATCCCTTGCTACCACTTTTGACCTTGCTTTACCTTTCCTCTATACCTCAAATATTACTATTCATATTGAAAAGTTATCTCACAATATTAGTTAAGGAGTTTGCAAGAGCATTGGATGTTTCTCCTTCGTGGTTCTACATCGTTCCTGAAAAGCAAACAAAAGGGTTAGAAATAAAAGCTCTCACTTTACTCTTGTATGTGTGTGTGCATTATCAAATCAATGGTCTTCTAATATTTGTGGAAGACTGGATATTTATAGATACAACAATATATTAAAGAAGGTCACACTAAAATCAACAAAATAAATAAATATGAAAATCAATAAAAGCACACAAAAAAGTTTTCGACCCTCCAGGTTTACACCTACTCGTGTAATAGGGGGATCATTGATACTAAGGTGCCAAGCACGAAAGGAAATGGACATAAATAACTAGTTAACAACTTTGTAGAACAAGTACTAGTTGAAAAATGGTTTTTGAATTCAAGGGAAGTGAATTCAGAAGTCAAGAATTGAAACTAATAAGTAGGAATTTAATTAAGACAAAGGAGTGTGTTACCAGGGATTGAAAGACCACTTTAAAATATTCAAATTTGGGGTTGCCTGCCAAAGAGGGCAGTAGACCGCTGGGGTGACTGGCATCTTTCAATGCCGTGTGGACTGTATACTACCGCTAAGGTAGTTTTGGGTGAGATGACCACACCTAGGTCGCCCCTTTGGCAGTGTACCTGGAAGCTTTGCATGGGGAATTTTCCTTGTGATCCTTCTTTGCACTCTCTTTCTTTGTACTTCCCTAAATTGGGATATTCTAAGTACAATCACTTTCCCCAACTAAATTCTCACTCTTTTTGGATCAAATAACAACTTTTTGAAGATCTTGAACAACAATTTATGAATTCCCACCAAGAACAACAAATTTCCAAACTCACTCAATAAACTCAAATTCAACGAAATTTGAGATCTAAGGTCTTTATGACTTGGTGAATATGACTTGTTATCCACAAATGTTCAACCAGTTAATAACCCAAAGTTCTTTTTCTTCAATTTTTGAAGAACACCATGAATGGATGAACCCAAAAATTGAAGTTCCTTCAAAACTCAATTAAATCTTTCGAAAATTGATTCCCAAACTCTTCAAACTATGAAAAATAATTCCCACAACTTTTGAATACTAGAAAATAAGTTCAAAATTTCCAAATCTAAAGTTTGAAGATGAGGAACACCCTATAATGGCCCTCGGGGCCATTTTTGTAATTCATGAGATTTCTATACATTTAGGCTATAGGGCACTTTTTAGGAAAGACTTTTTGACTCCTTATGTGCGTTGTGTGGTCATTGGGTTTCCTACCACTTCATTCAGCTCTATTATTTCTTGATAGCTAGGAAGAGGCCCTCAGTGGGCACCAATAAAATATCTGAGGGTGTTCTCAAAGTTCAGAATTGAAATTGAGCGTTAGAAGGCTATAACATCAGATATAGAGTTTGGTGTCACTTGGACTCTAGCAGGGGTTACTATCATGCGTGTTCCATAGAGTGCCATAATTTATTTAAAATTATGTGTTGAGAGGAATATCGGTTAGGGATGAGTTTGATTGGTTTTTAAAAGGGGTCATTAATCGTGTGGGACCATGCAACATTATTTGTTAGAATCACTAGGCATATCCGTATAGTGTACGTTACAAGGTATGAAAGGATGTCAGATGTCTTCAGAGAATTAGTTTGAGCACTCTGTATGATAGAAGAGAAGTTGGTAGCTACGGAACATACTTTCAAGCCAATTCTGAGATAGTTGTCAGCCGTGGATGGGGCCTGCCATGAGAGATACGGGGTTAGTGGTCAGGAAGTTTACCGTGCGATGAGGGATGGCTGTGATTCATCTCGGGATCAAAGGGATGAATATCCTGGGGTTTCTAATATATGGTGGGTTCGTACATGAGACCATAGATTTCCCCTTCCTGGGGTTCTGTTATTATAGCAGACTAGGAAGAGTAGCCAGAGTTTAGGTACATCTCATATAGCTCCCCCTTTGAGTTCTCAGAATAATTCTAATGATACCTAAATTGTGAGTGAACGATATGATATCAGTTGATGTGAAGACATTTGATGTGATGTATTTCACTTAAAATTATTAAAAAGTGCATGTTCTTAAGTAATGTTTGTGTAGTTTGATATTTTTTAGTGTTGGTATAGGGTAAAGTTTAAGTTCCGAACTTTGGAGAAATCACAGAAGAAAGCTGATTTTTAAAGACAGATTGGATGACTCATCCAGCCTTGGATGGTTCTCCCAAGCTGTTCCATCCTAAGGAATCTAAACTGTGTAAGAAGGCTACTTTCATCAAGAAAGTGGACGGTTCATCTAGTCTTTGACGAAACATCCAAAGCTACCATCCAAAGTTTGATAAATAAAAGTAAGGAATAGATGGAAGAATGGACGAACATCCCAACCTTGGACGACACGTCCAACATGGTACCTTCTGAGATAAAATTCACTGTTTAAGTAATGCAACGGACGGAAGGATAGACGAACCGTCTGACCTTGGATGGTTTATTCAAAGAGCCACCCAAACTGAGCAGAAATTATTTCCAAGTTTCAGGCTTTAAACTTATACCCTTGTACTATAAATAGCTGAAATTAGGTTATTTTGATTATCAGTATTCATTATTCATCATTAAACATCTTTGACTATTATTCTTGAGAGATTTTTTGTATGCTCAATCGTCTCTAAAAAAACACCATTTGTGAGAGTTTTGCCAACCATTGATTAAATAGATCATCAGTTTAGGAGAGTATTTTTATTAGTGAGATATTCTATTGGATACTCTCTTTATTGTGTAATTACAATTATGAGTGGATAAAGCCCCAACTCTAGGGGTGTGAGATCTAAGTGTGAAATAGATTTAGGGTTATAAATAAAAATGGTTCTTGCATCTTGATAAGATTATTAACACATAATATCAATAAGTTAACTGAGTTTTGGTGGTTGCAAACACTAGAATATGCCTAGGTTTAATTAGTATAAACAATATGATTAAACTTAGGATTTGAGATTATGACAAGAAATTCGAGGCGCTAACCTGATCTTAGGCTGTTTTACATGCCTTAGAGCCACTTAAGTCCTATGTTTTAGCTTTATTTTAAGAATATATATATATATATATATATATATATATATGATTTTTCAGTGTCTTTTGATTAAATACGTGTAAAGTGTTGCTAACCTATGTGATTAGCATTTTTTAGGGTTATTGGATAGTTTGAGGCTGATAGTACAAGATCGGAAGAAAGCCGGACGGAGCAAGAAAAAATGCAGAAAAGTGACCCCTATCACGATAAGGATCACAACATGATGAATGCTCTATCATGATAAGGATCATGTCGGGTCCCCTTTGTTCCGCCGATAGAAATCCTATTCAAGGCAGGATTAATTAAGGACAGTTTGATCTTTTCACTCAAGCATCTATATAAGCATTGAGAAATATTTTTCTAAGGGGAGTTCTAATTTTTGTCTTTGGAAAAGAGAGCCAACACTTGGAGAATTGAAGACAAAAGCAAGAAGATAGAAGACAACCTAGGGTTATCTCTTTATTTCAATTCTTGGAT
>JBDJHY010146433.1:0-13012 GCA_039654485.1 Withania somnifera | reverse complement strand
TTTAGTTTTATGATTCTACTTGGTGGTTCGTTTGACACTGATACCGAATTTTGGGTGGTCTCTTTTGTATTTAATTCCTCAAACTTACTATTTTCATATAACTTTTGATATTCTTCCGCATTAAATATAGTATTCCTCTGCTTCAGCTACGGACTACGGGGTTTGGTTCTCCTACTAGGGGTATAGTAGGTGCCATCATGATCCGCGAAATCGGGTCGTGACAAGATTACGATGACAATGGACAATCTCTCTTATTAATTTATAGTTATTATGTATAATTACCCTTAGAACATAAGGCCTCAGTTATTATTTCACAAGAGATTAAGAATTTGATATTTTTATCAGAAAACTTAACTTAATAAAGGGAGATGATCATATTTAACGCAAGAGATCTAGCTAATGTTTATAAGATATCCATTTTTATACAGTAGATATCATTGCACCTCCGCGAGAGAGTAAGATCACAATGGACATGTTTCTACTTAACTTATAGTTACTATGTACCCTTAAGAACATAAGGCCTCGATTATTGTTTCGCAAGAGATTGAGAATTTGACATTTTATAAAAAAATTTACTTAATAATGGGTGATGATCATATTTAACGCAAGAGATCTAGCCAATTTTCATAACATATTCATAGTTATATGGTAAGAGATCATTGCACATTCACGAGAGATTAAGGTCACAATGGACTTCTTTTGTCTTAACTTATAGTTATTATGTATAATTACCCTTAAGAACATAATACCTCGGTTATTATTTTTCAAGAGATTGAGAATTTGATTTTCTTATAAAAAACTTAACTTAATAAAGGGTGTTGACCATAGTTAGCACAAGAGATCTAGGTAATGTTTATAAGATATCCATAGTTATATCGTAAGAGATCATTGCACGCCCACTAGAGATTAATATCATAATGGACATCTATCTTCTTAACTTATAGTTATTATGTATAATTACCCTTAAGAAAATAAGGCCCCGGCTATTATTTCACAAGAGATTGAAAGTTTGATATTTTTATCAAAAAACTTAACTTAATAAAGGGCGATGACTATATTTAGTGAAAGAGATCTAGATAATATTTATAAGAGATCCATAGTTATATGGTAAGATATCATTGCACATCCAAAAGAGATTAACATTACAATGGACATCTTTCTTCTTAACTTATAGTTATTATGTATAATTACCCTTAAGATAAGGTCTCAGTTATTAGTTCGCAAGAGATTAAGAATTTGATACTTTTATTAAAAAATAACTTAATAAAGGGCGACCATATTTAGTGGAGGATATCTAGCTAATGTTCATAAGAGATCTATAGTTATATGGTAAGAGACCATTGCATGTCCACGAGAGATTAAGATCACAATGGACATATTTCTTCTTACTTTTAGTTGTTATGTATAATTACCCTTAAGAACATAAGGCCTCGATTATTATTTTGCAAGAGATTGAGAATTTGATATTTTTATAAAAAAAAACATTAACTTAATAATGGGTGATGATCATATTTAACGCAAGAGATCTAGCTAATTTTTATAAGAGATCCATAGTTATATGGTAAAAGATTATTTCACGTCCATGAGTAATTAAGATCACAATGGAAATATTTCTTTGTAACTTATAGTTATTATGTATAATTACCATTAAGAACATAAGGCCTCCGTTATTATTTTGCAAGAGATTGAGAATTTGATATTTTTATCAAAAAGAAAAAACTCAATAAATTGCGATGATCATATTTAGCTTAAGAGATTTAGATAATGCTCATATAAGATTCATAGCTATATCATAAGAGATCATTGCACGTCCACAAGAGACTAAGCTAATAATGGACACCTTTCTTCTTAACTCATAGTTATTATGTATAATTACCCTTAAGAACTAAGGCCTCGATTATTATTTCGCAAGAGATTGAGAATTTGATATTTCTATCAAAAAAATAACTTAATAAAGGTCGTCGCCCATATTTAGCTCAAGAGATTGAGAATTTGACACTTGTATTTAAAAAAGAAATAACTCAATAAAGGGCGATGACCGTATTTAGCACAACAGATCTAGCAAATGCTTATAAGAGATCCATATTATATGGTAAGAGATCATTGTACGTCCATGAGAGATTAAGATCACAATGGATATCTTTCTTCTTGACTTATAGTTATTATTTACAATTACCCTTAAGAACACAAGGTCTTTTATTATTTCGCAAGATATTGAGAATTTAAAACTTTTATTAAAAAAAGCTAACTTAATAAAGGCCGATGATCGTATTTAGCGTTAGAGATCTAGGTAATGTTCATAAGAGATTCATAGTTATATGATAAGAGTTCATTGCACGTACATGAGAGATTAAGATCACAATGGACATATTCTTCTTAATTTATAGTTATTATGAATAATTACTTTTAAGAAAAATAGGCCTTAGTTATTATTTTGCAAGATACTGAGAACTTGACATTTTTATTTAAAAAGTTGACTTAATAAAGGGTGATGACCATATTTAGTACAAGAGATCTAGAAAATGTTCATAAGAGATCCATAGTTATATAGTAAGAGATAAAATCATGTCTGCGGGAGATTAAAATCACAGTGAATATCTTTCATCTTCACTTAATCATAGTTGTTATGTATAATTATCCTTAAGAACATAAGTTTTCAATTATTATTTGGCAAGAGATTAAAAATTTGACACCTTTATTTAAAAATTAACCTAAGAAAGGGTGATAATCATAATTAGTGCAAGAGATCTAGCTAATGTTCATAAGAAATCCATAGCCAAATGGTAAGAGATCATTGCACGTCCACGAGACATTAGATCATAATTAGTATCTTTCTTCTTAACTTATAGTTATTACATATAATTACTCTTAAAAACATAGACCTCGGTTATTATTTCCCAAGATATTGAGAATTTGACACTTTTATTAAAATTTAATAAAGGGCTATGACCATATCTTTATTAATTGGTTCTCCTTCTTCTATCAAAATAGAACTATAATGCTCTTGGATCATGTTATAATCATTAATTTCTACAAGATCGTGCACTCCACCACTTTTATAGTGTACTATACTCGTCTTTCTATTCTTTTTCCATCATCTAATAACAAACCTTTAACGTCAGTCTAAAATCTCTTTCATCAACAATTATAAAGTAGGATTTTAAGTTAAAATTATCATCTAATGGAACATATGGTGTCTCTTGCAAAGTTTTATCCTAACCATTGACTTGTAACTCAAACTAATGAATCTCAGATCACATATTATCTTGCATCGTTGACATATAACTTCTACCAACTCTTTATAACATAATCCTCAACAAAAACTAATCACCCAAAATATAATTTCCTACTTGGATTCAAGTTCAATATAAATTATCAAAATGCCCGTTGTTATTTATAAATGATTACCTGAAAAACAAAAAAATTAAAATCTTACATCTTATAAAATGGATCACTTACGTGTTAACATAAATCTCTTGCTTTAGTCATTAAAATTCTTTTATTATTTATCATCTACTTCAACACATAGACTTTTGCATTTTGGGCTTCTATCTCCTATGTTTTAATATACTGATTTCTTATATGAACAATCAAATCTCTTATCTTATTTATGTACTACTTAAATATACAATCTCATATGCTTCTACTAAGATCTGCTATGTTTTAATAATTAAATCTCCCATGTTAACTAATAAATCTCGTTTTTAATATATCATCTTAAACTTTTATGGTCTTCCCATTTTTACAATCTTACCCATAAAAAAATGAAAAAACAAAATTTTAAAAGAAATATTTTACTTACCCAAAATTCAGCAACTCAAAATAAGAATCATTTGCAAAGCATCCATCTTTTTATAGCTTGAAAGTTAAAATGCTCATAAATGAAGGAGAAAGAACGATGTCTCCAAAATACAGTACAATATTTATGCAGAATACTTGTAAAAATTGTTATTTGCAAAAGTCCCTTCTGTTTCTCCTTTTGCAAGGTGCTGACATGGCAATCGAGGAAAATGAGACTCTTTAAGTTTTACAAAATGAATTTAAGAAAATATATTTTGAAGACTTCTTAGGTGTAAAATGAGATCTTTTAATGTAAAAAATAAAGATTTCTTGACAAAATGCTAAAAATATTTTAAAAAATTATAATGAATTAGAAAACAAATTTTTACCATGACAATCTCTTTTGAATACGTGGGTCCCACAATACTCATAAACCTAAAAAACTTTTATAGAGTTCGAGAGTTAAAATACCTTTTATAGAAAGTCAAATAACAATTCCCACCCACCCCAACCCCTAACCCCTAATTTTAGGTAGTGACAGTTTTGTGTGTTTTGTGGTATTTTAAGATTTATTCTTAATTTCATTTAAATTGGTTCATATTTTTAATTACCATAATTTATGTTCCCTAGGATTTGTGAACTCATCCATGAGAATTCAGATAAGATTGAAAATATCAAATCAAACAATAAATTTCATTAAAAATGCTAATTATTAAGGTCTAAATTCTACTAATTTAATTTAACGTTTAATTTAATTTTAGTCACTAAAAAAGTTAGATGATTTACATAAATCTATGCATCGTACTTAATGAAATTGGTCAATGTTTCTTTTTTTTTTTTTGGTTAAAATTATGACATCACATATAGTAATGTTGTATTGTCATAATACTAGGCTATCATAAAGTAACATTGTTACACATTATATTTCTTTGTTTAAGTTTTACTGTCGAGTTATTTTACTTTTTTCTTTTAGGTATTGATTAGGTTATACAATTTAGGATTTTATTATCAACTAATATTTGAATAGCCTTTCAATAGTTGACTTTCAGTTCTTTTTATCGCAATTTTAAGATTTTTTTTTATCATAATCTTTTCTGTTATGTTAACTTAGTACATGTAGTTATTTATATTATTATACTCATATATAATGTAATTTTATTGTTTAGAGTATGTTTTTCATGTACTAATCCAAATGTAATTTTGACTTTTAATTTTAATGGTGAATTTTACTCACTATATTTAATTTCACTCCTTAACTGTTAGTCTAATGGCCAGTTAGTCATCATGTTCCTTTTAAGCATATTTTTTTATTTTTTATGTTTTTGTTATTTTTTAAAAAAGTTTTATACTTAATAATAATATAACTTACTCACAATAGTTTGTGAGAAAATTTTATAGAAGGACAGATAACAAATAAATATTACAAAAATGACCCAAAACTCACATTGCATTTTCATAGCTCAATTCGAGTTTCACTAAAAAGTATAAAGTAACTTTTTTTTGTATAACAGTTTATACATTTGTATACCATATTGTGCATTCTTGTATATACAAAATAATATTTATATTTTTAGTGATTTGTTTCTTCCTGTTTGTTTATACACAGTTATATAATGTAGATATATTATTCAAATATTATAGTGATTTTAACTTTTTACTCTTGATTAAAAATTTTCATAATAGACAAAATTATAGTTTCCTATTTTCTCAAATTATTACCATAATTATTATACTAATTATTAGGATTTTGAAATTAATAAAGTAGAAATCATAATATTTAACACTTTTATATCAATTAGAATTTCACCTTAAATAAAAAAAGATGTTCTACAATTCTAATTAAGTAAGTGATCAAACTTTACAAAAACTTACGGTTTTTTCTCCAAACATAGACTCACGGCTTCTTCTCCAAACATTATTTCATTAACCTTTGCATGCAAATATCCGTTTATTTTCATGGTCATGGCATAACTGTGACTTAGTTCCCTTGATGGATAAGTCCTTTAACCGAAGTTCTAAGGTAATTTTTTTTCTATTTTCTCCTTGAGTTAATACAAAGAACATAAGTTTTATTGAATATCTCTATTGGATTAGGTTTTGCTTTTTTCTAACTTTTGTTTTAAACATATTTGATGTATATGAAAGCTATAGTTCATGTCATGTGTAGCCTCATATTTGTTTATATGCGGAAGTTTGGGAAAAAGGTTCACTTATATATCAAAGAATAAGATGCAGACAATTTAGTACGAGAAAGTGCCTTTTTTCTCCTATTTATAAAGATGTGAGTTTTGCTTTATTTCTGTCAAAGCGATATTTCTCTAAATTTGATTGGATTTCAACACAAATATTGATAGATTTTGATATAAGATTTGTTCTTTTATTGCTTATAATATTCTTTTAGTTTTATGACCTATTATGTTGATCGTCTTCTGTCCGTATGGCATTATCTATTTTATAATTGATATAGTTGTTTATGAAAGATCTACCAGGTTAGTAATTTATACTATATTAAAAGTATGAAGACCTTTAAAATTATTAATTAAAATTTTGCATTTTATTAAAATACTCTAAAATAAATAAAGTTATCAATTAATGTTTTTCTCAAATATAAAAACCAACAAACTTTTACTTTTTAAAAGAAAACAACACCAGCAATACTATATAAGTTTTCAGTACTTTACTCTTAATTACTTTTACTTTCATTATTATCGTTATAACCAATAAATTATACAAATTTTAGTAAACTAGTTTTAAAAAACATTCAACGAGAATAATTGAAAAACTACAAATCCTCCCGTGCATTAAGACTCCTTTGGGTTTTAGACTGCTTAATTATTATTTGTTATAGAGTTGTGTAAATTGTAGTACTATTTAAAAATAGTTTTTTATTATTATAGTAAATAATTATTATTATAATATTTAGAACTTTGAAATCAACTAAGAATTTATTTTAAAAATCTTTCATTGTTTAAACTATTTGTAAAAGAAAAAAACACCAGAAAAATCAAAATAGGCAATTTTCGTGTAGTAAGAACTTCTGTATGATTTAGAAGTTTTTATTCTTCATGATATTTTATAACCAGTTATTTTTTTAAATTTTAGCATCTTTATCATTTAGATAGATATATTTTAACGTCAATTTTTATATTTTAATAATTTTATTAATTTTGTGCATAATTTTTTCTATTTATATTATACTAAAAGTGGGAACACCCTTAAAAATGTTGATTGAACTTTTTGTTCTTTATTAAAAGGTTCTATAATAGATAAAATTGTCATTTACTACTTTTTAAAAATAATTATCATTTAATTATTTAATTATTTCTTTATTTACTTGAATACTAATTACCATAATTAAAGTTATAATTAAACATTGATTTTGTATGAGATTTCAGTTCAAATTACGCCACTGTGCCATAATTCCCATGGAAAAATGAGAGGGGGGAGATGAGAGGATGATACTGAATACCACTTTTCGAGGCTTGGATTCAAATACTAGACCCCAAGGTATGAGTCCACTTACTTCTACTTTACTACATTTTTGGAGATATGACCCTATTTTTTTCCTAGAGGATGTAGATGCATGTTCTTTCTCTTTTTTAATTATTTTTTGATGTGCTTAAAGTGCATAATCTTACTTAAATGGTTTTCCACTTTGACACTTCTTGCCATCTGTAAGATTTAAATTTAACAAAGCCAATTTCTTTTATTAGTTGAAGTTGCTCGTATTTGTCTTGCTTTGATTTTGATTAAATCAATTGATTCGAATTATTTTTCTTTGAGAAGTTCAGCATTGAATTTCAAACTTATAAATTGTTTTTGTTTTTCAGCATCAGAATATATAACTGAATAAGTAGTCTTATTTTTTCTCAAATTACCAATTTTGTTTTCAGTGTTTGATTATAAGTAGGAGCAGACGGATTCTTTGTCGTCAAATCAAATATTTTTTTCTAAACTCAAGTACCCGCTAAATATATTTCTATCGTCTTGCAACACCTTTTTTCCTTAGTGATTTTGTCTTGCCTAAGTACCTAATACCTACTGGAAGATTATGTGATTATCAAGGTCTATTTTGATAGTTATAGACTTTTTTTCACATGTAGGTTGTTTTTTTAAGAGCGTTAAAAGTCAGTTCTACCAAACGGTAGTTAGATTGGTGATATTGTATGAATCAGATATACTACAGACTCAGCTTACTGAGTACATAACCTTGGGTAAAAGGTTATTGAGGACTCAAATTAGAATAGAATGATTGTTAGATAGGTAAGCTATATAGCATTGTCTTGCATATTCTTATTACTATTAGCTATATTATTAATTGTACTATTACTCTTGTAGTATCTTGCCTTTGAATTTTGGTATTATCAGTTGTTTTATGTTCTTCGATCATCATTTGTCTATAATAACTACTTTGGACTGCTTTATTATTGAGTTGGACGTTTATAAAAAACAACCTTTCTACTTCTAAGATAAGGGTAAGGACTATGTAAATTTTATTCATTCTAAACCTCACTCTATGAGATTATACTAATTATGTTATTATTATGGTGATAAGAAGAATTCCCTTTAAATTATGGATCAATAACATAGTATATTAAATATGTTATTGGTGGTGGTATTGTATTTTATTTAGTTTTAATTAGTTACATTAACATTTTTTATCTATTCCATATTATATTAGTATATGACTCAATAATTATAGTCCAATTTAAAATTTAACATCAAAATTAAAGAATACATCTTTACTATAATAATTATGAACTTTCAGGTTTGAATCTTCTACTGTTCAATAACCATACAAAAATATAACAATTCTAACTAGACACTACTTAACATTACATATATATCTGTCGTTGGCATATATAGCATATAAAATAAATATCTTATTTCATATTTGTACATCGAATATGTTCAGACTAATACTATTTGTCAAAATCATATTGATATAATAATTAAACTTTTTATTCTTCATTAAAGACTCTATAATAGAAAAAATTATTATTTGCTATTTTTTTAATATTTAAGACTTTAAAATAACTGAAAAAGATAATTAAAAATTCTTTATTTGACCTAATTTGTAATATGTACAATTTTAAAGTTAAGTATTTACCTTGCATGAATCCTTTTCCATATATGAAATATGTAGAATATAGGAATCCTTTCCTAATGGATACAGGTGCAAAACTACTTTGTTTTTTATATGCAAATATGAAAATATGATTTTGGAGAACAGTCCAAGTCCTTTATCTGTAAGATGTCACTTAACCTACCGTAGCTAACAATATTACGAAATAAAGTTCCATTAATGTATGTGCTAATAAGGTTCTGTATAAGTCTGAGATATATAAATTATGTATGTATAGTAGGGTGGTCAGTGAGAAATAAATAAGATAATTTATGTATGTAAACATATCTTATCATACGATATTAGTCAAAGAGGACTACACTGAATAAGATATTGATGAGATGATCAGGCATCAGCCGATCTCGTATAAACATCAAACACTATAAGAGAACCATTTATTTTAACAATCGATAAATCTTGAACATCTTGTCATCCTACCATGTAACCCCTTGCTCACGTTTGCTTGTTGCATTAGCCGGATTAATGCTTGAATCACTTTAGACATAGGTGGCTAGAACACATGCTCACGCAACATATGCAACCATTGAGATGGTGATTGCGATTTAATAGAGTGAGTCATTGTAAATTGGATGCATGGCATATAGCATATTTATATTTTGAAATAACTTTCAATCCACATAAATGCTCCATTCGTTCTAGCTTAGAATGTGACTTTATATATAGTTCATTCCAAACAAGAATTATTCATTCAAATTTTTCACAATGCCTTAAACTTCATCTTTATTGCGTCACAGATATTATATCATGTTCACGAGCACAATTTCAAGAGGAGAAATTTATTTCTTAAACTCAATGTTAAGTTATATAAATTCACATAGACTAAAAAACCTAAAGGGATATATGTGTAGAATAACGGTAGTAACAACAATTTAATAGTAATTAATAATTACTATTAACAGAATAATAAATATAAGTGACGGTAAAGTAATTACCATTAACGTTGCAATAATCACTAAAAAGATTGATGAATCCCTAAAGATCACCAATAAATCCTTACTATAAAATCTACCTTACAGTAAATGGCAACAACAATGAATTTGGAATAAGTGACTGCAAAACAAAGCCCAGGGTGGTTCCTGGGTAATTCTCCGATGCTTAAGTTAGTAAAAGGTTGTGGGAGAGAATATCAATAGTATTTTGAGAGTAGTATATGGGGCATACCTTTGCCTTTTCACTGTATGGACTTTTATAGTCAGTTTCAATAACAACGACATTAGTGGGCACTGTGAATGAGGATTAATTATCTCCTTAGTGGTTATTGTCACCTTCTTTGTAACTGTCAATGCCTCATTAGTGGGCACTATAAATAGAGAGTAATGATCTCCTTAGTGGTTATTGTCACCTTCTTTATAACTGTCGTTGCCTCATTAGTGGGCACTGTAAATGGGGAGTAATGATCTCTTTAGTAGTTACTGCCACGTTAATGGTAATTATTTTACCGTTACTTTATATTTATTATGTTGTTAATAGTAATTATTAACTACTATTAAATCCTTGTTACTACCGTTATTATACAGTAGTTCCCCCTCCGGGAGTCAAAGTATGTGTTTACGCCATTCGACTGAAATCATAGAGTAGGAATTAATTGTATTTCAATGAGGTCTTTCCCGAGGTCATTTTCTTACGCCAAAACATTCTGAATGCGCTTAATGATTCACCTCAGCTATCTTACTGAGGTAGTTATTAAAACTTGGGTGTGCTGAGATAGCTCATGCCGAGGTGAACTGCCTTCATGCTAAATATTACATCAGCCATCATGTGGTTGAGGTGCTTAGACCGAAGTCATATCATCCGAGGTCGTTAAGACCTTTTCTTTTAAGCAAAGAGTTTTCTTCTTGCCTTTACAAACCCTAGCTGAGCCAAAGTGATCGTGTCACTTCGGGTATCTCTTGAGGAAATGGTATGGGCGGGAACTTTTTCATCTTATCTGGGTTTCCTGCCCGTTCGTTTCTTTTGTTTGACTTATTCCCTCTTTTGTTTTCATGTATCGTAATCCCCTGTTGGACGTACATGTGTCATCATTCTCTTAATGAATGCGTCTTTTTGGTACTTTTTACCTTAGGAATATGTGGTATTTAATGTACCGTTATTTCATTTCCCCTTCAATAATTATCTTTTTTTACTGATAAGTCATCCTTTTATATATGTTTTCGGTTCTTTCTTTTGCATCTCTTCGTACTTTGTTCATCTTCTTGCTTTCATATTTTCCAGAGTCTTTCTTCATCATTCAAACCTTTTTACTTTTTGCACATCAATAAGTATGTCTTCTTCTTCTTCTTTTCCTTCTCCTAGTACATATGAGGCAGAAGTCTATTGCGCAGGTAGTGATACCCCTGACCTCCAATCTCTGACTCCATCCTCCCAGACTTTTGAGGGCCATAATTTGCTGGTCTCAAAGGTTGCAGTAGCCTTTCTGTAGACTCCTTGCTACCTTTCTTTAGGGAATGTCATTTTCCCCCTAAATTTGAATTTACTATGCCTCGTCCCTGTGATAGGGCTTGCTTTCCCCTTGGGGTACTGCTCCATGTATTTAGAGTACATAGTATCTAGGTTACGTTTTTTCCTTTTCCCTTTATTAACCTTTAACTTGACCCTTGCGCAATTGGCACCTAACGCCATACGTACTATTATAGGTTTTACCCTTACCTTCTCCAAAGTTGGGGCAGAGCCTTCTGTAGATTTGTTTAAATATTTTTTCACTATTAAAAGTTTTGGGTCTTCAAATGGGTGGTACTTTTTTAGCCCGCTTAGTAGTTTTAGGATTCTTACCCCTTCCAAAATTAATGATTGAAAGGACAAATTTTTCTTTTTTAAAGAGGAACAGTTTCGTTTTTCCCCATACTGAAATTTGGGCAAAGTTAAATACGGTTTTTTCGAGGTTGTCAAAGCTTGGGACCTCGACCTCGTCGATAGGATACCTTTCCATCATTGTTGTTTAATCGATGCAGACCTATTTCAGGTAAAAATCAGTGCCTTTAAACCAGGTGCCTAGGTCGGCGATGTGATACCTTACGAGGAGGTTGCCGAAGGGACCCAAGATGGTTTGAAGTCTTTGTTTCCAAGGTGGATTCCTCAGTCTACATCACCGATCTTACTTGACTTTGTTTTTTATTTCAGTGGTGGACTTTAAAAGAAGACCCAACCTTCCAATTCATCCGTCGAGCTTGTTAGGGAGGCAACTACTCCCAGCCCTCTTCCAATAACGGAGGTCTTCAATACTCCCGAGGTGAGCTAGAAGATGAGAAGAGTAACTCAGGGACCAATTCCTAAGAAGCAAAAGACTTCTAAGTTGGCCCCTACTGAGGATATGTCCCTGGCTGGCCTCAGTAATGTAAGTATTCCTGAATCTAACTGGACTTGTACTTATTTTTTCCCAGGACTCAACCTATTTTCCTCTCCGCAGGTTTTGTCTAGGACGGCGTACATCTTGGCTAAAAAAGTGGGCCATGTTGATGAGGATCTCAGCCGTGAGAGGGCCCAACGAAAAGAATTAGAGGCCCAGCTGAAAGTCTCTAAAGAGAAGAGGAAGGTTTTCAAAGAGAAAAGAAGGGTTGCCGAGAAAAAAGAGAGGATTTATGAGACTAAGCTTCACCACTTGAAGGACTCTGTCGATTGGCAGGGTGAATTTGTCGAAGTCCTCTTTGAGAAGGTTACCATGACCAATGCCTTCTCAGAGTCGTATATAAGTGAGTTGCTAGTCACTGCCACTAGGGCAGTAGTACTGGACGAGGTAGCCGAGGTGTACCCGATCTTCCCATCAGAAGTGAGCGCTTCGGTTATGATGTGAGCTCAGAGGGTTGAGTGACCAAGGACTTGATCAAGGCATTGTTGGATAGAACCCACCTCCCATTGACCCGATTCATCGCTCAGCACCCTACTCCTTTATCCGTGGAGGATCTGAGGGCATGTACTGAGGATGACGATCTTGATATCTAGGAGTTTATGGCTACAGGAGGTGTGCCATACGCTGAGGAGCCACCGGCTATCCCCAAGGTCCTTCCTAGCTCTCCCGCTGAAGACCCTATCACTGCTCCAACTGTTGAGCCCTTAGTGGAGATAGAGCCCATCTTGACCATTGAATAGGCC
>JBDJHY010146422.1:915-13013 GCA_039654485.1 Withania somnifera | reverse complement strand
GTTTACTAGTTAGATGGTTAAGTCAATATCCTTGATGTATTTTTTATCACCTTTCAATAGTGTTATGTCATTCTTAGATCTTAGGATGTTAGTTTGAGTCAATTTAATAATACACGGCTGATCTTGAATATGAATTGAGGCTGACAAAGAGAATGTGCATTGAAATAATTTGTGGCTACCGTACCTATGCTATAGTCCTTGCATTTAGGCATATTTTGTTTGGTTTTTTCAATTGAGTACAATCGACGATTCCACGTTAAGGGTTTTATGTACAGGTAAATTATGGCACTAGCAATGTTAAAAATAAGGGATTTGTGGTTGTTCTTATGCGATATTTTATGAGTTTTATGTGTTTTTATGTATTTGTAGGTATTTAGATACCGTAGAAGAATTTGAGTGAAATGATGAGCATATGAACTAAGTAGGGAGAGACGAATGAAGGGATGGTCGGTACCCCTGTGAGATAGACCGTATTGATTTTCATTTGAATAAGCTTGGAGAAGTTAAGGATATTTGAGTGTAAGTATGAAGGAATAAGATATTGGATGGACCTTACTGGCTTGGGACGGTCCGTACCAATCACTGATGATGAAGAATTGGAAGAAGGAAGAAATTGGTTAAGTGCTGGAAGATAGTCACTGGCATGGAGCGTAGCCTAATCTGTTCCACTTGATCAGACCCTATACTCTCCTATTCTATCTGAATTAAAATCCCATGGCTTTATATACTCTGTTTTTAGGGGTTTTACAAAATTATGCACTAAAGAAATAATTATACACTTTTGGGTTAAATGTTTGAGTTTCTTTTGTGACTTAAAATATCCTTGGAGAGTTTATATTATTATTTAGTGGCTCAAAGATTATTTATCCATCTTCATCATGAGAAATCATTATTCATCACTCGTAAGTATTATTATCATGATTTGTCTAAGAATTAATTGAGATAATAACCCAACCATAAATAGGTAAACACCACAACTAGGGTTGTGGAAACCATGACTGAATAAAGAACTAGGTTTACGTAAAAAAAGTGATTCTTGAATGGTGTTTATGCATGTATTATAGGGATATTCATATTAATTACATTTAATGAATGCATGTATTAAAATTATATTTGTATTTATTACTTGCATTGGCGGGGTATAGATTCAGAATATAACACTATGATGGAGATTTGGAGATTCTATCTAATTAACCTAAGACCTGGTGCAGATTATTAAATACGAGATTGATAATCAGGGGTTGGTATGGGACGCCCTATGTGATTTTATGGAAATTAGTGTAAAGTCACTTGATTAGGCCTGGAGGCATTTAGGTGAAATTAACCTGTAGATTTTTTCATGCATAGCACTGATATAGATCACTAGTACTGGTGCCTACGAAGTTACGAAGTTATACAAAACACAGTCCTAGTGTCTTCATCAACCTAGTTCATAACTTAAGAACTCTACTCTTTCAACACTGTTTAATTATAACACTGAGAATTAAAACCCTAATTTTACTTCTTGCAATAGTTCACCGTTGATATACATAGTACACCAAGACAACATGCTAGTAGGTGATATTTCAGTGTATTCCTCATCGAATCAACTCCAACCCCAGGTTTTTGATTCTGTATTTTATAGTGACTGGTTTATGCTATTGAGGTGTAGTTTTGGGCGAAATCAAGCTCCCATGACCTGTCCGCTTATTTTAGTCTTTTCTTGGGTTAGTATTATTATTATACTTGCAATATAGCTTCTCTTTTACCATGAGTGTATTTCCATGACTATGGAACATAGATGGTGGGCTTTTTTGGGAAATACTCATAAGTCCCTAATATTCAACATGGTTGGTCATTCTTCCTGTAGAACCAGATTCTTGGTCAGGCCCACTGGAGTTATTTTGATATCAATGTGTATGAGCATATCATTATGTAAAATTGATTTTGATGCATTAGTTTCCACTCACACTGTTTTTTCCACAAGCCTAATGCCACCAATTTTAAAACCTTACATAGTCTTATGAGCTCGTTTTAGTATTGTACGCCTAAAGTGAGTACTTTTGAGATGTTTAAAAAATTTTGATGATAAAAATAGCTTAGTATTTGTGTTGAGTATTACTAGACTTTGTCGCAACCATTATCTAGTTATTGATGTTATTTCATATAAAGTATCAGTCATGACTAGACTTGATTATTGACCTTGATACTAATATAGACTAGTTAGAGATCTGAATAAAACTTATGTTTAATCTAGTATCATATGCCACCTAATTAAAATTTATAATTATGTTTAGAAGGTTCTATTTACTTTATGAGTTAGTTTTACGTGGGTTGCAACCTCTCCTCGAACGATACGGGCTTACGCGTGACCAAAGGAGGGGTATACGAGGGAGTGGATTATATAGGTTGAGCGATTCAGTGAGGGTCTACATGAAGCAATCTAGGTTAGGGGTAGAAACATATGGATTGACTTTACCATCATTTTATTAGATCATGCATACATTGTTTATTAGTGTTGCTTGTTGTTTGTACTCTTCGGTAGGATGGCGTGCTGGAGGGTTTCATTCATCCAATCATGTTTATTTACTTACTTTCTATTGAGATACACTCTTAGTGGCTGATTCAGTTCCTTAGCAAGTCCCATATTTAAGGTTATATGTGGTAATTGGTTGGGTCTATTTCATTGTTTCCTATCATGCCTCTCATTGATTATACTTGTTGTAGATAGCCTTATTCACACTTCTTTATTTGAGGTTATCGGTATACCACCACATTTGATACTTATTTGTATCTCTTATGAGTTGATAATGGATTCAGGAATGTTCTTTCATTTGTTCAAATCTTCCTTTTATAGATAGTATCTAAGATATATATTATTTTCCTTTATATTGTTAGCTAGCCTTCTATGTCTGTGATCCTTGTTTGACTTTAGTGATATGTTTTCTTATTTGTCTAATTTATACTCTTATTACTTATATTTTCCTACACAGTATAGCCTACTAGGTACCTGTATTTTTTGGTACTCATACTAAAATTCTACATTTTTTAGTGTATATCCTAGTAAGAGTGGTTGGCATAGATTTTTTATTGAGCATCCATTCTATTCATGAGGTAGAGGACCACTCTCGGCGTTCGAAGATGATTTTTTAGCTTCTTATTATCCATTTCTGAATTGTTCCAAGACATAAATTGTACTTTTATTTTTAGACATTGCACTCTTATATTAGTGGCTTTGTATTTGGATATTAGGTTTTGGGGTTGTTTCAACTTATTGTAGACTTTCTCTTATCTTTGTCCCTTAATTATATCTTATCATTTATACTTAGTTTATTATTCATACTTTACTTGTTTTTTGGGTGGTTCTCCTAAAGTGGGATGTAGGTGCCCCTATGACTTGAGAAATCAGGTCGTGACAAATTAGTTTCAAAGTGCTTGTTTTTCCGATATCTATAATACATAAGCTAGTGTCTAGTAATGTATTGAAGATCGGGTACGGAGACTTTTGTTCTTTATCTTTGGGAGGATATAGTGACATCCTTAGGAATTTACTTTCTTTCACTATTATATCGAGCATGTATCATTGTTGGTCTCTTGAAATCTTATGTTGTTTTATTTCACTCTCTTGCAGATGGTAATTACCCCATCTTTGGCTATTTTAGAAGATGACGAGCCTATTGCACCACCAGTTAGAGGAGGTGGTAGTGATCGAGGTCAAGGACTTTTATCAGGAGAAGCACCTATTAGAGTTTTATTGACCATCTAAATTTCAAATAGAGAGCCTGAGCCTGTACTAGGATATAAGCCACTAAGGGTGCAGGGGCCAACTATATATTCTCCTACGTCTTCTTCAGTTCCAGCCTTATCTCACTAAGATGAGAGGTTTCTTGTCGCATTTGTTAGTTATGTTTGGTATGTCCGGAAAACCAACAAGTGGGGTTCCTGATTTATCCTCAACTTCTTTCAGCCCAGATGTGCCACCAAAACCTAGTTTTTATGGTTTAGGAGTATCGAGTGTACATGGTTTGGGTGTTACTCCATTAGTGCTAGCATAACCAGTGCATGTGACTTCAATACCCATTTATCCATCTTTATCATATGTTTCATCTACTCCGTCTATGGTTCTGCATATTCCTTCTCACCTGCGTATGTCTAACTTAGAGATTAGAAGGCGTTGGGTTTGTTTTTAGGATTGGGTCCCCCATGGATTTACTAGTGCACTAGGGAAGGATCATAGGGATTTCATCAACAAATGTCAAGAAGGGTTATATAACCTAATGTGATTAAGTCTCGGGTGTTGACTTTATTGTTCATCAAATGGGAGGCCTCACCAACTAGTGGTGGCGGTCTGATTGTTTGACTAGATCAGTGAATTCCACTCCTATGGTTTAGACCTTGTTTTGTGATGCGTTTATGGAGAGATACATTCATCATACCATTCAGGTGCGTATGGGGGATGCGTTTTTGATACTTGAGTAGAGATGTTTATCAATTTTTGACTAAATGTAGAGTTTCATAAGTTATCTACTTATTGTACTAGCTATATTTCTACTGATACATAGAGAGTCTGTCATTTTTTTATGGTTTGGACCCTAATATTCATAAGATGGATAAGGTAATGCTTGTGAATGGGCCATCTTTTTAGACTATTCTTGAGCATGCCCATTATATTGAGGATCTTTTCTGTAGGAGGAGACATTGAGAGGAGAAAAGGCACTATCATTAGGGTCACTTCAGTGGTTGAGGTTCTGGATCATGGAGCATGCCCCCTTCTTAGCCACAACATCAGGGGAAATGTAGCCGTCATGTTCAAGAATCTATGCATACTTTTGGTAGTAGTTCTTCAGGACGTGGTGTCTATTCTGGTTCTTCTCTCCCTAGTCATTTTTTTTCTTATTGTATTTGGGGTTATATGGTTCATATTTCAGTAAAGTGTCCTCATAGGGATGCTATTCATCTAGTTACCCATCCTATAGATGCTCCAATACCTATTCCTTCTCAGCTAGTTAGAGTTGTGCCACCTCAAGGTAGGGGTCATGGTTGAGAGGGTGGTCTCGATGGTCGACGTGGTGGTGGTTGAAGATATTTCTATGCGGTCCCTACTAGACCAAAGGATGAGGCCTCTGATGCTGTTGCTATAGACCCGAGGATGAGGCCTCTAATGTTATTGTTATAGGTACTATTTATGTGTGTTACCATCTAGGTTCAACTTTGTTCGATATAGGCCCTACGTGCTCCTATGTATAATATTATTATGCTCTGTGTTTGAGTATGGTTTGTATGACATTGCATGCACCAATATATGTCACCACCTAGTAGGTGTCTTTAGTGAATTGTGTGTTGAGATCTTGTTATGTGATTATTGGGTGTTTTGAGGCTCATGCTGATTTGATACTATAGATACGGTTGAGTTTGATATTATTCTGGGAATTGACTATTTATAGCCTCACAGAGCAGTCATGGATTGTTATGTTAAGACTTTGACCTTTCTATTCCCGATATACCTTAATTGTATGGAAGAGTTCAACTAGTAGTGCACCAATAGGAATTGTTTGTTGCATTTAATCCAGTCTCCTTGTTTCTCATGGTTGTTTAGCATATCTTACATTTGTGAGAGATGTTAGTGTTGATTCTTAGACTCATGAGTTAGTACCTGTTTATTGTGAGTATCTTTATGTGTTTCCCACCTACCTACTTGGCCTACCACCTGGTGAGACATTGATTTTAGCATTGAGTTAGCGCCAGGCACCAGACCTATTTCTATTTTTGCTTATCGTAAGGAGCCATCTGAGCTAAGAGAGCTTAAGATTTAAATTCATAATTTAGGTTTATTCGTCTTAGTGTTTCATTAAGGGGTGATCCTATTCTATTTATGAAGAAGAAAGATGGCTCTATGTATATGTGTCTTGACTACAGGTAACTTAATGGTGTGATTGTGAGGAATAAGTAACCTATGCCTTTTATTGATGATCAAGTTTATAAGCTTCTGGGTTCAACCATCTTTTCTAAGATTGATTTGAGGTCAATTTACCACCAGTTGAGGATTCAGACTATGGATACCCCAAAGACAACATTTAGGACACAGTATGGTAATTATGAGTTCCTTGTGATGTCTTTTGGGTTGTCTAATGCACCTACAGATTTTATGAATCTGAGGAACCTTGTGCTCAAACCTTATCTTGATTATTTCATCATTATTTTCATTGATGATATCTTTGTGTATTCGTGGAGTGTAAAGGTTCATGAGATACATTTAGGTATTGATCTTCATACTTTGAGATATCAATGTCTTTATGCGAAGTTCTCAAAGTGTGAGTTTCGGTTGGAGTCCATTGCATTTCATGGGCATGTGGTGACCAAAGAGGGTGTTAGAATTGATTTGACTATGATTTCAACCATTTGTGATTGGCCTAGACCGACTATTCCTACTGAGGAGAAGCTTTGTTGGGATAGCTTTGTATTATCATCAATATGTTAGGGTTTCTATTCACTAGAACTCCATTAACTAGATTGACTAGAAAGGATGTCTCTTTAGAGTGGTCAGATGAGTGTGAGGCTTGCTTTCATAGGTTTAAGACTACTTTGACTTCATTCCTATGTTGATTTTTCCAGTTAAGGGTTAGAGTTGTAAGGTGTATTATAATGTGTTTGGTGTTAGTTTGGGTTTTGTTCTAATGTAGAATGGTCATGTGATTGCTTATGCTTTTATAAATCTTAATATTATGAGCATAACTACCCCACTCAGGACTTGGAATTGGCAGCGGTAGTCTTTGCACTCAAGATTTGGCACCACTATTGTTCTGGAGTTTATTGTGCGATCTTCACCAATCATCATAGTCTTTAGTACATTATGATTCATAGGGATCTTAATGCTCACCAACACAAGTGGATTGAGTTGATCAAGCATTATGATATTTCTATCTAGAAATCTAGGTAAGGAAAGCATGGTAGCGGATGCCTTGAGCATGAAGACAATTAGTATGGGTAGTTTGGATGCATTATTGTTTTCTAAAAGGTTGTTAGCTTTGTATGTTAATTCCTTCGCTAAATATTTTGTTTGACTTAATATTTATGATTCAAGCCTTGTGTTTGATTTTTGTGGGAATCGTTCTTTATTAATAGATCAGCAGCGTCATCTTGAGAATCTAAATTTAGATTATATTTATGATCCGTTGTGGAAGGGTGAGCCCTAAAGTGTTACCTTGGATTCTGATACTATTCTGATATCGATGGCTATGTTGATGTTCCCAAATTCTATGATTTGATTAAGCTAATTCATCGTGAGTCCTAGCATTCCCGTTATTTAGTCTACCCTAGTGCGATGAAGATGTATAGAGATTTGTGATAGATCTATTTGTGGATCGGTATAAAAAAGGATAGAAAATTGTGTCTCGATGCCCAAACTACAGTAGGTTAAGTTTAAGCATTAGAGACCAGGTGGGTTAATGCAACGACTTCCCATTCCCAAGTGGAAGTGGGAGAGGATTACTATAAACTTCATTTTTTAGTTGCCTCGGACTCCTAGCAGACACAATTCGATTTGTGCCATTATTGATAGGTTGACTAAGTATGCACACTTCATTCTATTTCATATAGATTATAGTGTGGATAAGTTGGCCTCTCTTTATCTCAGTAGATGGTTCGATGTCATGGCATACCGGTTTATATTATTTTAGGCAGTGTTACTCAGGTTACTTCTCACTTTTGGAGAGAGGGTCAGCGCGGTATGGGTACTGAGGTCTATTTGAGGAGGTCATTTCATCCCTAGATGGATGGTCAGTTAGAGAGGACTATTTAGGTCCCCGAAGACATATTGATGGGGTGTGTTCTTGATTTTCGCATTTTTTGGGATCTTCATATAACTTTTGATGAGTTTGCATATAATAACAACTACTATTCTAGTATTAAAATAACACAATTTAAGACTTTGTATGGTAGGCAGTGTCGTTCGCCTATTGGTTTTTTTTTATGGTTATGAGTCAAGATTACAGAAGTACTGATTTACTTAGGAATGACTTGGATATGGTTTGCTTAATTCAGGATAGACTTCGGGCTACCCAGAGTAGTAGGAAGAGTTATTCATACCGTTGTCGATGTTCATTGAAGTTCAGTGTGGGTGATCATGTATTTTTACGGGCATCTCCCATGAAGCTCGTGATCAGGTTCAGAAAGAGAGGAAACCTTAGTCCTCGCTATATCAATCCATTTGAGATACTTTAGTGGATTGGTAGAGTTTCTCATAAGTTATCTATGCCTCATATGTTTTTAGCTATGCATATAGTGTTTCACATTTTGATGGAGAGGAGATACATCGTTGATGAGTTGCATGTGCTTTGGTATGATTTAGTCTTTGTTAATGAAAGTTCCAGTTGTTGAGGAGCCAGTGTTGGTTATTGATAGAGAGGTGATAAAGTTGAGATCTTGTGATATTCTGATGGTTAAAATGAGTGGAGAGACTGTCCCGTGGAGTAATACACTTGGGAGGTTGAGAGAAAGTTATGTTCTCGGTATCCACATCTATTCAAACCTTCATGTATGGCCTTCTCTAACTTTCAAGGATGAAATTCTTCTTAGTAGTGGGTGTTGGAATGGCCATTCAATTCATTTTCATGTTTCGCATTTTTTTGTATTTTGAGCTTTCCTGCAATGTCCCTAAGGTATTGGAGACTTATTGGGACCAGTAATTCAGTTCTAGCATAGTTCGTTTAGTCATTGTCTTTTTCCCTATTTTACATCCTTTGGTATCAAAATCGTTGACTTTAACCAACATCCTATGAAAATAACTAAGAACTGAATTACGGCAGTTCCTTTAGCTCTGGAACGTGCATTTTGGTGTAGTTAGACTTTTGGTTTGAGTTCAAAAGTGTTGATTTTGAATTTATGCAATTTTATATGTTTTATATGCTTTATGTTTCCATTTTAGAGTTTGAGTGCTCATTTTGTGATCAAAGCCTCGGATTGAAAATTTGATTGTGCCATTACCTCCATAATGTCGAGTTTGGGTTAGGTGAGTTATTCGTTCGAGCTCTGGATCAACTAGGATTATTTTGAGTACTTGGTTGGGCATTTAGTTTTTGGCAAAGTGTTGAATTTAGTTAACATTTTGTTGAAACGACCTATCTCTAGAATTTTTACTTCGTACTTGAGTCTGAAATATTATTTCCATGTAATTTACATATTGTGAATATCATTTCCATGCATTTTACATATTGTGTTCCTGTGTTGATTCCATTTGGGTATGGAGGCTCAATTTCTAAAAATGAAAATTGGTATCATCTGGTGCAATAGATAAATCAACACTTTGACTGATCTACCAGTCAGGATCGATTTATCAGTCATTTTGCCAATAAATCGACATGCACCAGCCTGGTATATGTATGTTAAGTTGCTAATTTCTCTCATTTTGTTCATCTTTTTAACCCAAACCCTTTCTAAACCCCCCTTGAAATTCTTGGGTTTTTACATACATTATTGAGTTAAGTGGAAAATTGAATTTCTTCAAATACATATTGATTTTTAGTTTATTTCTAATCTAAATTTCCCAAATTTCATCCAAATCCCCATCTTCTACAACCTAAAACATCCATTGATGAACATGAAGCTTTTGGGTTTTCTTATTTGAGCTTGGAAAGTATTGGGGAAGGTTTATAATCTCATTTCCATTATTATTTTGTACATTTCCATCCTTAATTAATTGATTTCTTCCTTAAATTTCCAAAATTTTCCAGGTGTGTTCTTCACTTTATTTCATCAATTCAATCTTACTTTTTTCTCGCCTTCACTTTTACTTTCGGGCATCATTTACCTAAGTCACGTGGAACATTTTTGTATTGCTTGTTCGATATTTCAGGTATGTGGGCCTGTTTTGACCCATAATTTGGCCCCAACAATTTTCATATATTTATGGGTATCTTTATATTCCTTATAACTTCTAGATTATTGTTTTGATAGTTGTGCGATTGTAGGAGTTCGTTTGCACAGTTTTGAATTATTTGGAATAGTCCAGACATCTTGTGTTGTATTTGCGAGCGCTTCATCAGATGATAGGTAGGCTATGCTTACAATCTTAAGTTGGCATACATGTGGAATAATTGTGGTAAACAGACATCCTTGTGTTAGGATTTCTAGGTTAGCACTCATGACCTTGTCCTCTTCTTCTAGTCCACTCTTTTGCTTTGTATAGTTGTCGTACTTGCGATTGTATCTACCCTTTGACCATAAGTGGTATTTCCATGACTTTGGAACAGAGATGGTGGGTTTTAGGGGTAATATATGTGAGTCTCGTATATTCAACATGGTTGGTTATGCTTGTGGTAGAATCAGTGCCTTGGAAGGCCAACAGGACTTACTGCAATATCATTGTATATGAGCATATCATCATGTAAAACTGGTTTTGATGCATTGGTTTCCATTGTTGTTAGAAATGAGCCTAATTTGACTGATTTTGATACCTTTCATGAATTATGAGACTGTTTTGTAGTATTGTAAGCCTAAAATGATTACATTTGAGATGTTTAACCAATTTTGATGATAAAAAGTGCTTAGTAAGAGCTAATCATTGTGTTGAGTATTACTAGACTTGGTAGAGGCCATGATCTAGCTATTGATGTTATGTCAGATATAGTATCAGTTGAGCCTTGACTCTGTCATTGATGTTGATATTGATATAGACCAGTTAGAGATCTGAGTACATTGTATGTTTATTTAAGTATCGTATGTCACCTTCGTACTATTTACACTTATGTTTAGTAGGTAATGTTTACTTTATAAGTTAGTTATATGTAGGTCGTAACCTCTCATGGACCTTGCCGATCCAAGCTAGTGGGTGAATGGAGGAGGAATATACTAGGGAGTAGAGGTATAAGGGTTGAGTCCTTCCATGAGGTTCTATTTGACTGACTTGAGGGTAGTGGTAAAAATGTACATATATACTTTACCATCATATCATGCATACTTTTTTTGTGAGTGTTGCTTGTTGTTTATACTCTCTCGTATGATGGGATGCAGAAGGTTTGTATTTATCTATTTGTGTTTATTTGTTTTTTTGTTGAGATACACTATTATTGGCTGATTTAGATCTTGCACGATCCTTGGTAAGTCCCATATTTGAGGTTATAAGTGGTAATTGGTTGGGTTTTTTTAATGGTTTCCTATGATGCCTATAATTGATTATACTTGTTATATATAGCCTTCTTCACACGTCCTTTATTTAACATTACTGGTATACCACCACATCTAATATTTATTTGTGTATCCTACCAATTGAGTGTGGATTCAAGTACATTCTTTCAATTGTTTGCCTTAATCTTCCTTATCATAGCTAGTATCTAAGATATATATTACTTGCCTTTATCCTATTAGCTAGCCTTCTATGTATGTGATCATTGTCTGACAGTAGTGACTTGTTTCCTTTATCTTCCTATTTACTGCTCTTATTTCTTATATATTACCATTCGTCATGGCCTACTAGGTCCCTGTTGTTCTTGGTAATCATACTAAAATTTGGCAACTTTTTGGTGTAGATCCTAGTACGAGTGGTTAGCGTTGATTTATTATCAAAATTGCATGCTGTTGTTGGGGTTGAGGACCTCTCCTGACATCCAGAGCTAATCTTTTATTTGTATTATTATCTGTTTCTGTTATTATTTCGAGATAGATATTGTACTTTTATTTGCAGATATTGCACTCTTGTATTTGTGGATCATTGAATTTAGATAGATGGTTTTGGAATTGTTTTGACTTATTGTAGAATTCTGCTTATCCATTTCCCTTAATTATACCTTATTTTCCACTCTTAGCTTATTATTCAAGATTTACTTGCTATTTGGGTGGTTCTCCTACGGTGGATGTAGGTTCCCTCATGACCTGAGAAATGAGGTCATGACATCTTGTACGTAAGAATATCACTTTTGTTATGCTGAGAGGGAATCCTACTTTTGATGTTAAGTCACCTGTAGGTACTGTTGCTGATGATCTGCTGCCGGAAGGCAACATAGTTGCTACGAGTGATGACCCTTCGGGTGAGCCCATATCATTAGGTGCACCTCCCATCGATGGTGCCAACTTGGAGACAACAAGGGTTATTGGTTAATCACCCCCATCTGAGACACTGGACAACG
>JBDJHY010146378.1:0-13015 GCA_039654485.1 Withania somnifera | reverse complement strand
GACCCCTAAAATCAAGGAGGGCCAAAATGACATTTCTCGAACGACACCTCAAAATTACAACGGCTAGTCCCACAATTTAACCAACACCTCACCTAGCCTAAATTCATCATTCCAGAGCTATTGGAAGTATCAGAATTCCATTCCAACACTCCGAACAACAAAATATTACCACAGCTCCTCGTTTAGGATTAAACTTAACAAATTTCCCCAAACTCACATAATTAGCAAGCGAAGCCCAGAAATCACAAACTCATAGTCGAACTTGACTTTGTTTGTCCTTTCGGAGCTAACAGAACTGTCAGAATTTAATTCCGAGATTGTCTTGAAGGAGATTTGACTTTAGTCAATGAGTACTAAATTTAAGGCTCTAAAATAAGGAATTTGAGATAATTCACGGCCGAGTTTCCAGGGATCCAAACTATCGGTTCCAGCAAGTCATAAATGACTTGGGGCAACTACCGAAATGCTCTAGGATGCTAGACACTGCATATTTATCATAAGTGACCTTAAGGGTCATTACATTGGGGCAACTAACAAATGGCTCTAACTATAGGAAAAGGAATAAGGCAAGGAAATAACTGCGGGTCATTACATAAATCCTTATATATTCGAAGAAAAACTACAAGAAATTTGACCAACTATTTAGAGAATTTACTAAAGTATTTGTGATAACTTTTTCCAACTTTTACTACAACTTGTATGAATTTAAGAGATGAAATATAACCATTATGATGTTATCATTATTAGTATATTAGTCATGTTTGGTCTTACCCCAAAAGTATTGATTAATTTACACAATCTGAACAGGCAGGATATTACCTTCGTCAAATAAAATAAAATCACAAGGAATTCATAATAAACACACTGATTCTTGAAAGCTATCTTAGGAATATACACTGCCTTAATCTTCAACTGATGGTACCCAAAACTTATATCAATATTCAAAAACACCGCAACATCTTGAAGCTAATCAAACCAATCATTAATATGTAGAAAAGGATATTTATTCTTGAATAGTCACCGTGTTCGTTGTTGATTATCGATGTACATACGCATGGACCTATCATTTCTTGTCATAAATAATACAAGAGCACCCCCAAGAGATGCACTAGGCCTGATAAACCCTCTATCATTTTGGGTAATTTCTAGCTTATATTTGCGTATTTCTTCGTATGTAACTTAGTAAGTAAAAATTTGCATTCTTGAAATTTTGATGGGCTATATTCTTACCTATTTCTTATGTGTTTAAGCTCAAAATTGAAACTTAGGTTCCCTGAGTTATGGCCTATGTTTATGTATTTTACTTTAGATCTTGAGAATTGGGGGTTCAAGAGACCTTTTTTATTTAAGTTTCTACCCAAACTTTTATATAGCATTGGGGATCTCATTTTACTCGTTATGACTTATGCATTATGAATATGATAGTTTTAAGATTGTTCAAGCTATTCTATAGAGCTCAGGCTTTTGACTTTTTTTTCTTGGGTAACTTCGCCAGCCTCCAGGAAGGTCACAAATTCTCTTATTTTAGACTAGGTTTTGTATATGCTATTTATGATGTGACTGGCTAGTAAACAGGGTTAGGAATTAGGATTAGCCTTCCCTACTTATGTTATTTCACTTTATCTCCTTGACAAATTTCTCTTCTTTATAAGTAATCAGTTATCACCTTGCGAGTAATATTAAAGAACAGTAAGTACTTTCACCTCCCCTTTTATCTCCTTGAGCACCCTTTCTTGATGCATTATTTGGATGGAGGCCTTTTTGTTATCTTGTTTTGCATATTATTGATCTTGTACCCTAGATAGTACTTGTGGGGTAGTACCATTATTGCATATGCCTTCTTGAGCCCTGTTCTTGCATAAATGACTTATGTTAGTATCTAACCTGTTCTTGATTATGATTAGTGTATCTTGAACATATTATAGGTCATTATTGGAAGTTTGAAGAGATTAATGAACTAGTTGGTTCTTAGGAGACTTATGTTGATCTGTACTAGACCTACTTTGAGCTTTTATGTTGATTTGCACTGTACAACCAAGACTTAAAATACGACATATGGTCAGGATTCATTATTTGACTTTATTTTCTAAATGACCTTATTTTTGAGCATACATTAAGTAACTGTAATAGTGTAAGAATTAAATATTGCAAGGAACCGCTTAATAATTTATTAATAAACTTGGATTTTTGTCATACTGACACTTGAAAGAGATTTGTATTATTATGTATACTTCTCACTACCACTTTGTTGGTATGGAGATATTATCCCATACACTGGAATAAGCCTAAATTACAAAATATAGATTTTATATTATACTTATACTTTGCATGATCACTTTCCGAGTATGAAGCTATTTTATCACATGGTTAAACATTATTTTTAAAGAAATAATACTGTAATTCTCATACGACAATGCAATAGATTTTTATTGAGATATTATATAAGAGTTGAGCTTGAGTTTTGGCATCATTGCCTTGATGATACAAGTACTACAATGTTAGGCATATGGGACATTAATCGCTTTACGGGCCCTGCAATACTGGGTCACTATGTGAAGCCTTGGAGAGGGGCATATAGGGTTGTAGTGGTACATAGAGATGTAGTCTGTGGGTCCTTCTTTCAATATGGTTTATACCAAGGAGGATACATGCAGTTGCTTTGATTTACTTTCTAGCACCCCTTTCATTACATACTTATCAGGCATCACTGTACCTTTCAAGATTACAGGGAAGTTATTTGGGTTCTTTGTTAGCTGGATGTACCTGTTGTTCTGTTAGGAGCACAACCAGGTTTTGTTTACCTAGTAAGATTATTTGAGTATCTCATTGGTAGGTAGGGTAACATGAAGGCTTTTATTTTCTATTCTCTTATCGTGCTGCCTTGATTTCTTCATTGTTATTAGTATAGATTGCCTTGTCTTTATTGGCTCTTTTAGTAGTTCATAGACTTTGTCTAAGTTGGTTAATATTCTGGAGCTCTAGGTATGTGTCTCACTACATTTGGTATTACTTTTATTCAGGAAATGTACTCATGGTAGTCGTATAGCTATAGTTTTAGTTTACTTTCCATAGTCTTACTATTTTTTATATCATTACATGGTTTAGTTGTTACTCCCTTAGCTCTATCTATTAGGTTTATGTTAAGTCTGTAGCCTAGTCATATCCTTACTATTCTTGTTGACCGCTAGTGGACTGGGTGTGTAGTCTCATTTTATGATTATTTTATTAGTTAGCTTATACCTTGGTTTATTTCTTTCGTATATTACCTTCTAGTTAATAGTTCACTTTTCGTACTTACCTTCTATTCCTTAGACATTCCCTTTGTTATGATGTTCCTTTCATATTCCCTGCTATAATAAATCTTTTTGTTGCATTATTTGTATCTTCTGCATGCCCGATCAACCTATTATGCCTATTGGGTACCTATTGTAATTGGTACTCATACTATACTTCTGCATCTTTTTTATAATGTAGGACCTATTATGAGTTGTCATTGAGGTTGCTGCTCGTGAAATATGGTATTTTGGAGTCTTTAGAGATTATGATGAGCTCATGGCATTTGGGATTCCCTTCTCCATCAGCAACAAGTCTATCTGCTTCTAGTTAGAGACAACATGTATTCTTTATTGCATAGCACAATTTATAATCTTTCTTGTATTTAGGTGCTTCTCGTACTATTAATATCAGGTTTTGGGATAGTTTTTGCTATCTCTAAATATATTTGCATTCATTTCTTATCTTCTTTTGCATCTTTTATGTGGTGTTCTAAATTACATTCCATTATTTATCGTTCTAGGCTATGGGATAAGCTTGCATACCAGTGAAATTTTTTAGGTGCTATTATGGCCCAAGTTTTGGGTTGTGATAGAGTGGTACCAGAGCTTAAGTTCACCGGTATCTTTGGTATGGATGCAGATTTCTAGTAGAGTCTTGTGTCTTGGTATGTCGACACCCCGATCCTATCTTTGGGAGAATACAAGGCACTTTTAGGAAATAATCACTTCTTGACTCTTTCTCGTACGTTAGATTGATAGTATTTTCTCAAAGTCCCATTTAACCTTAGTTCTTTTAGATGTATATGAAGAGAACATTAGTGGGTGTCGGCAAGGTTCCGAGTGAGTTACTAGATCTCTAATTTTGAGTCATATTTAGGAAATTATTCGAGAGTCAGTTTTAGGTACAATGGTGCACTTCATCAACAATAACGTTTTAGGCTATTACAAACTCTAGCAAGAGTTATAGTCCCTCACATTCTTAAGGGTGATATGGTTACAACCTCTATGAGTGAGTTGGAAGGCATACTTCATCGAGAGGTGTTACCGGGTACTTCCATACGGTTACTGGTTAGGGATGATTTTGTTGGTCTCCAGCAGGGTTTTACGTCTATCTCAGATTATGCAACCATATTTCACAAATTAATTCAGCATGCTCCTATTCATTTCCCTATAGATTACCACCGAGTATAGTGATTTGTTAAGGGATTGATTTTGAACACCCATTCTAGTATCAAATTATTTGGTAGCTACTGAAGGTAGCTTTTAGCAAGTTCTAGGTTAATGATATCCTTAGAAGGGGTTTGTTGTGAGGTCTATAGGGGCAGCAATCTGAGGTTCCACCAGCTGGAAAGAGATAGTGGTGTTTCATTCAGAGGTAGAATGGGTTGTGAGAACTTCACTCGACAAGATATACATTCTCAAGTATTAGGATATATTCCAAATTTTCTCATCTAGAGAATATTAGGCTAAGTATCCAGGATTAACTTCATATCTGTATCGATTTGTATTTGGGTTCTCAAGGATATGGTTCCCATTGGGATGTATCTAGCAGCCACTCTAGGATTAAAGCTCTGAAGGGTTTTTATAAGTGTGAGGATTTTTTTCAATATGCCAAGGATTTCCCTGGATGAAGGGCTATTCAGACAACAATAGTTGCAACCCCGCTTCGACAGGTAGTTTGAGAGGGTGTTAGTCATAGTGATGCATTCTTTACTTGTGAAGGGTTTTTATTTTTTGTCCATGGAGTGCCTCAATTGTGGATTTTTAGTGAGTTTGGTTAGTATATGCTTCTAGAGACTTCTCATCCCCTGATTAGTGATATTGTGTTATGTATTAGGGGCGGGTCCTAAGGTATTCAAGGTGGGTAATTAATGATTTATGGTTGTGATTTTGGGTGTGTTCTTTTCTTTTCTTGTATATGCTAGAGTGTGAGGTATTATTTTGTACGATATTGTCGGTTTTGTTTTGTGGTTTTAACCCTGTGACTTGCCCAAGATTCATTATTGTTTTGCCTCTATTTTATATAGGTTATATAGCTTATTGCTGGATAAACTTGCTATATATTAGTCATTGTATATGTGCTTTTATCTATCCTTATTCCTTGATTGGCTATTATAGTTCATGTGTTCCTTATTAGAGGAGTTCCTCTTTAGTGCTAGATTTCGATGATATTTTTGGTAGTTATGGTTAGGCTAGAATTTTGGCTAAACTGTTGGTTTTTAAATATGATTACTTATGGTAGTTTCCAAGGCATGGACTAGTTACCCTATTCTCTATGTGATTCTAGACTGTTATGCCATAAACGTTACCTTAGTCGTTCCCAACATACCCTGACTGAGTGATAGGGACTTGTTAGGTTCACTCCAGTAGTGGTATGTATTGCTTACAAGCCCAGAGGTTGGTGTATCAGTAGTATTATTTAAGTAAATTGTGTTCTACACTTCCTTTTTCCCTACTAGTATGTGTTATGCTATGCTTTATTTTTTTATGTTGAGTTATTATATAGCCCTTATTTGTAGCCTTTTTTCCTTTAGTTCTCTTTTTGGTTTTTTCCTTGGCTACCAATATGGATAGACCTTGCATGATTACATGAATCTCCCCTTCTCTGCACACTTACTCATATTTTTTTTGATTGGTCATCAACGACTTATTTCTTACCTTGTCATGTTTAGTTTAATTTATGCTCTTCATGTTGCTTTTCTTGTACCTTTTGACTGTGCTTATTTTGGAAAAGTCTGTACTCAGGGGTATATAGCCACCCTAGTAGGTGGTTCTTTTTCCTTTACTGGTAAATTGGGCATGTGGGGCCTCCGTGAATGCTTTCCTTAGGGGTATGTTTGTCTTGTGGTTTTAGTTGGATTTAATGCGGCTATATAGAACTTAGTATTCCCTTCAGCTAGGTTATTAGTTATGTTCCTGCATAGATGTGTTACTGATGTTCAGCAAAGGATTCTCATCCTATTTATATTTTAATGTCGTAGAGTGGTGCAATGAGAGTGCGGTATAGAGAGTAAGGTTTTATTGTGCTGGGTTTCCAACAGTTGGACTAGTTTGACCAGAAGGGGTACTTTGCTTTAGTGTTTAGAATAGTATGGACTTTTGGTTTTAGTTATGTTATTATTTCTACTAATCAGGAGTCAAGGATTCTATTGGGTTTTGTAGATGATGGTGGTATTGTGAAGTTGTGCTCTAAGGAAACTAGTTCAAAGGATAATTTGGTATTTTTTTTTCAATTTTTACTAGTTGTTATCCTTAGACACCTGGTCTCTAGGATGTAAGTTATCATGGCTTGCTATATTTTATTTTGAGGGGGTTTTTTAGGATTAGGGGAAGTAGTTGTGTCCCAAATACTGGTGGTAGTATCAATGCTATGGTAGAGTTTAGATGGGTGTTCATTTCTTGTCAATTCAGGTGTTTTCTTCTCAAATTGGTTTTTAGCTTAGTTTATCATTTGTGGGTTGGTTCTGATGTGTGGGTTTAAAATGTCATTTATGTTGTCAGTCCTTAGTTTGTGATCTTGGTAGGAGTTACAAATAGTAGTGTCTACCATCAGAGATTGTGGATAGCCAATTTATATTGGGGCCGTGGGATCCTTCAGGTTGTTGAAATGTCTCCTAGTCAGTCAGATTTATCTCCAGAGCTCAAAGACTTTAGGTGGTTTCCCTTATGTTGCTTTATGGTTTTATACCTCATACTCTTCTTTTGTGCTTTTGTGAGTTTTGTTTTTTCTTGATATGGGTTTAAGAGAGGTTGAGTAGTTAGTGTTGTGGTGTGTAGAGACGTTGGTTAGTCGGGATTTAGAGGGATTCTGATGGCGAAGGTTTGATGGATGCATCATTCATTAAGGAGGCTAGCTGAGGAATAGAAAGGGGTATACAGTTCCATATTCCATCACATGTTCTATCCTTTGGGTATTCTACGCCTTGACTCTTACAAATGAAAGCCTTTTAGTGGTGGATGTTGTAATGACCTCCTGGGCTATTACTATGACTTTGCGTATTTCCTGCATTTAGAGCTTTCCTATAGATGCACCAAGTCATTTATTACTTTCTGAGAGTGTTAGTTTGGTTCTTTGGTATTTTATCTTAGTTTCTCTAGTTTGAAGTTTTAACTTCAAAATATTGGAACATTAGAGTGATTTCTTAGCAAACATGCTCGAAATCGACTTTTGATAGTCTTTGAGCTCCAGAAAGTGTAGTAGAACTATTGGTTTTTTCCAAAAGATTTTAGTTGTATTTTGAGCTAATTAGTGGAAAATTCAGTTCATTTGGAGCGAAAGTTTGATTGTTGTCAACTTTCGATGATTGAAGCGTCAGACCGAAATTCTAAAACTTCCACCAGCACTGAAATATTGAATTTGGGCTATTAGGGGCATTTGTGTTATTCCAAGGGAGGATGGATTTGTTTTGATGTTTTGGTTAGCCTTTAATTCATTTTGGCTTCATTAACTTTAGTCAACACTCCATTAAAGCAATCTCCCATGTTTGTTTTGTCAACTACTTTGAGTCCAGAATGTCATTTTACAAAAGGATTGCATATATGGTTTGCACTCATAGATGGTAGACCTATCTCGGGGGTCCGTTTCAAAAGAATTCTTTTTTTGAAAATTTGCACATTGCAGACCAGCGCCATCAGTGCTCCTTGAGTGAAATTATGCTCCTCGGGGATTTTTATTCAGTGCCAATGACTCTCCAAGGGTGAATCACACTAAATCTAGGAGCAACCTATAAAACTTCAGTTTTCTTGATTTCCAACCCATTTTCCTTCACAATAACCTCATTGTTGACCTTTGGGAGCTCATATTGAACCTTCAATTATTATTATATTATGGTGGGAGCTTGGGGAATCATCTTGTGATTATTTATTCACTATTTTTAGCTATTTCCTAAGATGAATTTTGTGTTTAGTTCCATATATAAAGTTTTGATCTTGAATTCCATTAGAGCATTTCTAAAGATTTTTTCAGTTAGGTTTTCTTGTGAATTGTTGGGTGATTCCTGGTAAAGAATTCATGAACCATCCCTTCCATCAATTCAGGTAATTTCTAGTGTAATATCTAAGTATTTTTTCATATGTAAAAGTTTTCATTATTGAACTTTCATGGGTGGGTTTCTTGCCCATTTCTTTTTTCCCTGAGTTGTGGCCTACGCCTCGATAATTTTATTTTAGATTATGGGTTATAGTGCCTACAAACCAATTTTTAGTCTAATTTTCGACCTAATATTTTACATAAAAATATGGGCCTCATTTTATTTGTTATGACTTGTGCATTGTGAATTTAATTATTTCGATCTTGTTTGGCTATTATGTGGAGTTTAGGATTTGGCTTCTTGTTCAGCTATCTTCGTTGAACTTTAGGTAGGTTATGACTTTCTTTCTTTTATACTTGGTGAGTATATGGTGTTTATGATGTGTATGGATAGTAAATGGGGTCGAGAATTAGGATTGGTCACCCCTACGTATGATACTTTATTTTGTATCCTTGATATACTTTCTCGTCTTAGTAATTGGTCAGTTATCACCCTGCAAGTAGTGTTGCTGAACTATAAATGTTTTCACCTCCCGTTTTGCTCCCTTTGCACTCTTGTTTGATGCATTTTAGAATGGAAGCCTTTATCCTATCTTGTTGGGCATATTGTTGGCCCTAGACCGTAAATAGTACTTCTTGAGTATTGTAATAGTTGTTTATGCATTCCTGAACCCTGGTCTTGGTTAAGTGACTTGTGTTGGTATTTGATCAGTTCTTGATTATCATTTGTTTATATTGAACCTGTTATAGATTATTGTTGGAAAAAAGAAGGGATTAATGACCTATTCAGTTCTTGTGAGGCTTATGTTAAGATGTACTAGACCTACTTTGAGCTTAGAGGCTTATGTTAAGATGTACTAGACCTACTTTGAGCTTAGATGTGATAAAGACGTGTTATATGGAATGACTAAGACTTAAACTAAGACAGATGGTTACAATTTTCTATTTTCTAGATGACCTTGTTTGCGAGCATGCATTATATAATTGGAAATGTATAAGAACTGAATATTTCAAGAAATGGATTAATAATTAATTAATAAGCCCAGATTTTTCTGCATAACACTTAAAAGTTTGACTTTAGCCTACCTTTTCTAAGAAAAGAGAGAGAAGGGAAAGACAGATGGTAGAAAGAAATCCTTCCAATCGCAGAATTGAACACAAGAATGACTTTGACAGATATCTTTTATATTTATACTTTCTAAGATCACCTTGTCGGTATGGTGTAATTTTTTATATACAGAAACCAACCTACTGTATTAAAGAAGGTTTTATATTATAATTATACTTTCCACCACTTTGTGAGTATCGAGATATTGTCACATATGGTTAAATTTTATTTTCAAGCCATCACCGTTAATACAGGAATTGTTCATATGACGATGCATTGTATTTTGAATCAGATACTATATACGAGTTGACTTTAGGTTTAGGCATCATTGCCTTGATGATATGATTAATATGATATTAGCATGTGCGATATTGATCCCTCCATAGGCCTTCCATCTTAGATTTCTATGTGAAGCCTGGGGAGGAGTATTTAGGTTTGTAGTGGTATACAAAGATATATCATGTGGGTCCTTCTTGTTGTGAGGTTTTGCTAGGGGTGGTGGTGCATGTGGTTACTTTGATTTGCTTTCCACAACCCCCTTTAATTGCATACTTATCGCATTTTATTGTACTTTCCTAGCTTATGGGTAAGCTAGTTAAGTTCTTGGTTGTTTAGATGTACCTACTGTTCTGCACCAACAACAACTCTATCTCTGCTTATAGTCGAAGATAACTAGTATTCTGTATTGTATAGAATAGTTTGGACTCTGTCTTATATTAAGATGCTTCAAGTACTACTGACGCTAGATCTTGGGATTGTTTTCGCCGTCTATAAATATATTTTCATTCACTTTATCTTCTCTTTTGCTTCTCTGATATGGTATTATGAGTTACAACCCGTTTTTTGTTGCTCTGAGCTAGGATTGCCTACTAGTGGGATTTTATATTCACCATTATGACCCAAGTTTTGGGTTGTGGAAAAGGAAATCCTAGGAAAGATCTACCAAATCATAAGAGGAGATCTCGCTAGTTTGGAGTCAACATAACAAGGCCATAGCTACTTGGTGGGACCACACATCTACAATACTTCACATGAGTATGAACGAAACCCATACGTTGGAGTCTTTCATGGGAACTAACAAGAAACTCATACACATCCTCATACTACTACCCTAAAACCGAGGAAGATTCATCTTTTGGAACCTCTCATATCTACAACACTCCTTTTCTGGCATTGCTTTCTTGGCCATACCCATGGCTCCAACACCTGGAAAGGGCATACTATCATATCTTTCTACAATATCTGGCTTACCCAATAGACCCTGAAACATAGGTACATGTTGTTGATCTAAATTCTGAGCTCTGACCTTGGCCTGTGAAATTGAGGAGTACAATTCAAACCCAATAACACAGTTAATATTCAAATGACCAAGATGGAGCCTTTTTTTAGCGTACAACCTCAAAAGGAATCTACTCATCATCCATCTCATACTCTACCTTTGGGGATTCTTCCCTAACTGCAACTAGAGCTGTTTGTGTTCTACCACTACATACTCTTTCCTCTCCCTTGTACCCAGGCATGAGCATCATGAATGGGTACTATGATAAGCTTATCAACTCTTTAAATAGTAGCATGGATTCTCACCATTTAAGAGAAAAAAAGTAAAACTCAATAACTCAATAGAAATAATCATGCACGATAAGAATGAAAGAGAGAAAGGATATTAAATAAAGTTTCATATCCTTTAGAAGATAAGTAACAGACGTATTCGCGCCGATCTCTGATATTCTACTAGTCCTAACTTGTACTTGTGAGACTAATGAACCTAGGTCCTTGATACAAACTTGTCACAACCCAAAATCCAGTTATTATGACACCTATCTCAATCCCCACAATAGGTAAACCAATCCTTAAAAACAATGAAGAAATATGAAAATAAATAGCTTAAGCGAGATGATATAAGGTTTACAAAAATAAAGTCAATCCCATAACTCATACAAAAATAAAATCAAAGAACTGGATGTCATAATGTATAAGCCTCTATAACTAACAAGGTACACAATTTGAATAAGTTTGAACACAAAGGTCCAAAATATAAGGAAACAAGGATAGAGAATATCCCCATAGGGTGGAGATAACGAAATAGGTACCTCGATGTCACGCCTCGAAGATCAACCTCTTGGAGGGACCAGTATCCTTAGACACTAAGTTGCCTTAGCAGCCTCGGAAGAACCACTTAGGCCATGAAAAGATCTACTCACATCATTCAGTGGAAGAAATATTAATGAAATAAGAAATAATGGACCTCACATTAGTCAATAGATAAGTAAATCAATAAATTAAACTCAATCATCAACTCTAACTTAACATCTTTCTAAAAAACATAAAAATATTCCCAATAAAGGCGTACATTCTATAGATGTCAAGCATTTGACCTATCTAAACCTTTTCATTTGAGGCTTGAGCCACCTGTATGCTAAATAATTAACTTCTTGGACAAGATCCCTAGATAGACTCAAAATAATGAAATAAATGAAAATTCTGGTGTCCCATCTCTAGAAAGTAAATAAAAATCCATAGAAAATCCTCAAACCAATGAGGTCTCACTATTCTTCTATCTTCTACAAAATACCAATCCATTCAACCACAAGCATCCGGAGGATTGGTAGGATCTGTATAAGGTTTACAGTAATATAGAAAGTCAAGTATGGGATTCAAACATGAAATGTACTGAGTATTTGACAAGGTACAACATGCTACAAAAATAAATAACTTATGGCTATCAATGCATGAACAGTTATATTATGCTCAAGTTCAATACTCAACTTCAATAAAGCAATAATGTGCAATTTAAATAGTATCACTTTAAAAGATTTGACTTCCAACAGTATAAGATAAACTTGATAAATAATTCAGACTCAACAACTTTAAATTATGTTCAACTTCGTTAGTTAGATTTTAGTTCAAAAGCTTCAACTTCCAAAACCCAGCTCAATTAAGAAATTTAACAATTTAAATTGAGAATATTTAAAAAGCTTTAAAATCTCAAGAGTAAACATAAACTCATTTAATTAGCTCATCTTCATTAGTTTTTAACCAAAGGTAAATACTCAGTTAAAAACATTCTTTCACTTTCTTGTCTTCATTAGTGTGTTCCTCACTTGTGTTCAATCACTCTTGAGGTGTATATATAGGTTCCCAAGTTGATAAAGCCGTTGGTGAAATAAAACTAGCCGTTTTGGCTCATTAAATAAAGTTATAAATGCTTCTGACACCCGATTGGTCGACCAACTTATGGTTTTGGTCGACTAACTCAATCGTCAAGTATTGTAGGTCAAGGAATTTGTTGGAGAACATCACAAACACAATTTTGCTTCATATTGGTCGACTAAACTCATATTCCAGTACCCTACTGGAACCAACATTGGTCGACTAACTTTGCTGATTTGGTCGACCGAAGTGGTGCCTGTTGGTCGACCAAAGTTTAGTGCTTCTTTACAATATCTGTATTTTGAGTACTCGGAAAGGTCTAGAATAAGTCCTTGTTTTCCCAAAGTGATATGCTTTCTTAAGAAGTCTTTCACGAATATATACATGAGTTTGTAAATGCTTCATTAACATCAAATATTTAACTTAATGGTTTGGTCATCAATCAAAACACAT
>JBDJHY010146367.1:0-13015 GCA_039654485.1 Withania somnifera | reverse complement strand
GTGCAAGATACACAGATTCGAGGGGTAGCAATACACTAACTACAATGCTTAGCACATAGGATAGTGGGGCTTAATTTTTAATTTGTACTTGTTTAAGATATAACTTTTATGTGATACCTTATGAACCAATATGCAATGAAAAGTGAGGATTCTTGCATAATCCATGTTTTGCATCGTAGTCTAGAACTTGCCCTACGTGTCATTAAAGTGAAACAAAAGTATTATTTTGATTGGAAGATGATATAGGCCTTCTTTGAATTGTCTTGTAAATTTTATCCTATTCAGATATTATATCATTAGTTAGCCCTTTTTGAGCCTATAGCCTATTTTTGGTAGCCATATTTTTTCCTTGATCCTTTTATTGAATCCCTAGTTTGTGCACCCTGCTTCCGTAAGCATTGTAGCATAGACTGAGTATGAATTGTTGAATCTAGAGAAAGGGATGGTCACTCTTAGAGGAAAATCTTGTGCTTTCTAGGTTGATGAATCCAATAATTTTGTGAGTGATTGGGAATAGAAGAAATGTGTTTATGTTATTAACCTTAATCCGAGATTAGTAATATAACTAGTTAACTAAGACATAATCGTGTACTTAATTGCTTCTCTTGGGTAAATTAGGGAAGATAGTTTTAATGGTTTTATGAAGAGTTAACAACACTCTAATTGGGCATAGTTGTTGCTTGATTAATTGGTGACTAATGGACAATCAATCCTTAGTGATATTTTCAACCCCTGACTCAACAATCGGTGAAACAAAGGCCTTAAATTAAGTCCTTACGCGCACGTGTGTGCAATGCCATATCCCTAGAATCGCTCTTAATCTTGAATTACACCAAGTTCTACCTCCACTTATCTATTTTCATATTATATGCACTTTAATTATATACTAGGTAATCCCTTATCTTGAATTCTACATTTTTCACTTTAAAGTTAAACTCCTCATATAGCTTGATTAGCCGAATTAATTAATAATTTCCAAGTCCCTGTGGGTTCGACATTCGGCTCATTAAGAGCCACTATATTACTTGCATGACCACGTACACTTGTGTATGCTAGGGAGACAATATCCGTTCATTTTCATTCTTTCGCAGATGGTGCATTCGAAGTCTTTAGCAAACAATTGCAAGCATTCCATACCAGTAGCAAGGACTCCTGTGAGGGGTAGAAGTTTGGAGCGAGACAGCATTAGAGGACGTTCTAGGGTCATCGAGATATCTAGAGCCTAGGATGCGAGCAAAGGGTCAGTTTCTTCCATAGACCAGCATCTGTTAGATACCCCATTATAGTATACAGTGGACTTGGGACCAGTTTCGGCACCGATTGGGTTTTCATCCACACCAGTTCTGTAGAGATTGTTGTGCAAGATTTTGGGAATAGTCAGGGAGGAGCATCAGTGGAAGTACCTCCCTGCAGGGGTGATGATTCATCTGGACAGAAAGAGTTTAAACTTCTACGCCAAGGTCATATTTTTGTCACTGAATATGAGGTTCATTTTTATGAGATACTTGGGCGTACTTCTATAGTTTTACCTACTAATCTGGATAGAGCACGGAGATTTATAGATGGTTTAATTTTTCCTCTTCGGATAATGGTTTAATCTGGATAGAGCACGGCCATTTTCTCAGGTGTTGGCTCACGTAATTTTTATAGAAGGATTGTGCAAGAAGGCCTATGGAGTAAGTGGTCCTGATGTTTGATCATCCAGACGTGGCCAGTCAGGGGATGTTTGTGGTTCTCGTAAGAGTAAGCTAGTAGGGTCGTGTTTCGAGTGTGGTATTGAGGTCCATTTGCCGATCTTACCCCCAATGGGGTAGTATTCAGTTTGCTTTGCATTGTGTTCAAACATGTGGTGCTAGTGATACCTTGTCAGGGAATTCAGTTCAACCAGTGTTTTCTGTGACTCAGACTTTATCACCACCAATTCAGGAGGAATCACCAGTAATATAGATCGCACCACAGATCTCAGATAAGGTTCAGCCGAAGGATGGGGTTTAGAGTTCCGACCAGACTACAGGTGGTATTCCTACTGTGGCCTAAGGCCGGGGTGGTCCAAATTTTATGCCAAAGTATTTTTGGTAGTATAGTCATTTAGGATTATGCTTGGAGTGTGGTAGCTCCGGTCATTTCTCTAAGGTTTTCCCTTAAGACCCTGTATGCTATAATTGTGGAGTAGTAGGTCACCGTGGTAGAGAGTGCCCCCAGCCATGGGTGGTTCAGTCTTCAGTTAGAGGTGTACTTGAGTTAATGTTTCCACTAGTTAGAGGTGTTCATCATGGAGGGGCGAATGCCCCAAGTAATGCTCAGCGTGGTGAGACAAATGGTTTGGGTCGGTATTTAGTTACTCGTAGGCAGGCTATGTTTGTTGTTATGTTGACTTCAGCAGCGGCAAAGGAACCTATATTAGGTTTGATTTTACATTATTGATATCTAGTTTGGCTTTTATTTGACTGATTTTGGTAACACTATGGCCTTAGTAATTCTTTAGCCTTGGTGATTCTTGTTGTTTATCTGTTTAGGTATTTGCCCCTGTGTCCTGTTATTAGCTAATATGCCATGAATTGATAGCTATTTCTTGTAGTCTTATAACTGAATTTTTTAGTAGTGGATTGGTATGCTAGACCTGATTTGGTAGCTTACTGAGAGGCTTGAGCTTTGTTATAGCATATTGATGTTAGGCCTGGTTTGGTTCATTAATAAGGCTCATTGAGAGCTGAGTTATCTCGGGGGTAGAAGTAATGTATTTCCTAGTAAGGGTATGTTACCCTTGTTCCCTACACAGTTCTCGGCACTCGCGCAAGATCACGATCTTGGCCCTACCTGTTAGATTTTGGGATACATGGTTAGGTTGTTAGTAGCCACCGAGGGTCGGGTTCCAATACTCCCTATAACACTAGACATAGCTGGTATTCATTCACGATATTAGAATCAAGGTTCTGATTGTTTAGTGTTGTCATTGTATTAGAGGGGTTATTGTAATTGACCCAACTGAGCACGAGTTTTATTCTTTAGTAAATTTTGAGTCGTGTCTTGATTATTTTCCTATTTGTTTCGAAGGTTACATTGGTTTCAGCTAAGTTCCTAGGTTTGGAGAGTTATGTATTAGTGGTGTCAATGCGGAGTTTGATAAATAGTGTGTCAATGTATTCTTCTTACAAGTAAGTTTCTCCCTTAGTAGTAGATGAGGGAGTGGTTCTTGAGTTAGACTGTTCAGTGATATAAGGGTTATGACAAATTTTATATTAAACTCAACTGGTGTAAATTTATAGGGTGTTTTCAATTTTGCTGGTTTATGGAAGGGAGTCCGTAGAAAGTACTGAATCAGGAGGTATTGATTTGATTATTTCAGTATAGTTGTGTGGTTTCGTAATAGGGTGATGTTTGTAGCTGATTCTAGTATGTGCAGGCGACTTAGTTGACTCTTTATTTGAGGGATTATTACATTGTTATACTGGTGTTCATCTCTAGAAATATTTGGATAGAGAGTTCTTCTTCTTAATATATTAGCATTTGCTTAACCTTAGTAAGTTCTCCTCGTGGGAAGTTGGTTTTGCACCATAGGCCTGGTGTTAATGCGTCGATTTTTTAGGGTTCGTGTTAGGTTGAGTTTTCTTGTGATGGTCGGTGGCAGACTGTTGTTTTAGATTTGCTGATGTTAATTGAAACAGCTGCGGATAGAGGTGCACCATGGACCGGTTATAATTGATGGGGTATGTTGATGCTTCTGTTAGTGCATACAAATCGTGTGGATTTATGGGCCAACCTAGTATGGATAAGAAAAAAGGTCTTTGTGTGTTGTGCTTCTGGGTGACAGTGTGCGAGGTATTTAGTTTGGTGTTCATAGAAGTTAGTTTATGTTGATTGGTAAGGATTATATTTTCCTTGTATGTCATTGTGGTTTCTTGACAGTTGAGAATAGTGAGGTGAGTCTTCGAGTTAAGCAAGATTGTGTTGCAGGATATGCATATGGCGCCTCAATGGCAGGTTCGTATGTTGTGTTAAAACCCGAGGCGTATTTAAGATTGAATGGAAGAGGTTCTGGGTTAATTGTTAGCCTTGGCTGTAGGTGTGTCCTAGCATACACTAGAAAGGTAGGTAGTGTTTGAGTTCGTTAGGTTGTGGGAATTATTTCTTGATAATGGATTATGGAGTTACTTTCTAACTATTTGGTATGCCGAAATTGCAATTGGGTGGGAGGTTCATAGATGTGATTTTCGATATTCGATGCTACATGGATTTGAAGTTGAGTATCAGCGGGATCGCTTATTGTGAGTTCTACCCTGTTATGTATGAAATTTAGTTATAGTCGTGGTTTAGCGGATTGTTATTGCACATTGAGACTTGGTAGAGTGGTCGTCGTGGTAGAAGTTATTTCTTATCTATAACAAGTGGTAGTAGTTGGAGTTTCATCTTGTCGAATGTGATCGTGTTGGCTTGACGTAATTTTTTTCCATCAAGGTATCTTCCCCGTATTTTGAGTATGGTATTATTATTATTGTATTAATTGGTTCGATGATACTTGGTAAGTTATTATGATATCGTGGAGATTCAGAGTCTGTGAGAAGTTGGGAGGATAGTTTGTACTCATGAACTTATAAAATGGGTCTGTTTTTCAGCTTACATGTGAAGGCTCTCTCCGCTTTATGTCCCCACGGCGTGGTGGTGTGTTATGGGTAAACATTGAGATGTTTGTCAGAGTAGTGACTGATTTAGACCTTGGTTTTAGCTTTGAGATAGTTGTGATCCTTTAAGGGAGTTTTGGTTTAAAGTATTGGTACTTGATCTTCGGTAGGATTATGGTTAACTAGTATTCAAGGTTTACGACTGGTGGAGTTGATGTGGGTGCTTATGTTGAGGTTTGGTCTCCTTGGTTGGAGTCTCTCCCCGTGCATCTCCATTATATTTTGACTTTCGGGGACGAAAGTCCTTTTAGTAGTGGATGTTGAAATGACCCTCATGATCATTTATGATAAATACGCAATATTTTACATTCTAGAGCATTTCGGTAGTTGCCCTAAGTCATTTATGACTTGTTGGGAATGGTAGTTCAGATCCCTGGTGACTCGATTGAGAAATATCTCAAACTACCTGTTTAAGAGCCTAAAACTAAGCACTCGTTGACCAAAGTCAACTTTCCTTCAAGACGAGCTCAAAATTAAATTTTGACGGTTTCATTAGCTCCAAAATGCCAAACAAAGTCAAGATTGACTTTAAGTTTGTGTTTTGGAGTTTTCGTTCGTAATTTAGGCCAATTTATGGGTTTTAGTTAAGTTTAAAGCCTAAAGTGGAGCTTGGGAGTGATATTTTGGTGTTCGAAGTGTCGGGTCAGAATTTTGATGTTTCCAGTAGCTCCGTAATGATGATTTTAAGCTAGTGGAGGTGTTGGTATAATTTCTAGACTTGCCATTGCATTTTCGAGGTGTTGGTGCAGAATTCTTGAAATTTTAACTTAAGTGTTGACTTGGTCAACACTCATCCGAAACGACCTCGGATTCCGATTTCATCAGCACCGTTGATTCTGAAATATCATTTTGACTCCAAATGAATTTCTAGTCGTGATTCAGAGTTTATTCATTCTTTAAAACTGCTGGCAAAACCTGCAACTAATGCAAGTGGATTCCTTCAACGCGATCACGATAGGCTCTACACAATCTCGATCCATTACAAAATTGTGCTTTGTGATCGCGATCCTGGCTCACGTGATCACGATGAACAATACACAGTCTACTCTACACGATTGTGTAAGTGATGCACGCGATCGCGATGCCTAAATCCCAGTACTCTACGCGATCGCGTAGCAAAATCCAAGTGATAGTGATGAGTAAGGTAATTGGCAGTATATAATTTCCTACATGACCCCAACTTATTATTTCACCAAACATATTACGTTTCAAATTATTTTGGGCTAAAATCTCCCCCCCCCCCAAACAGCATTCAAAGATCAAGAAAAATCCTTATATCATTTTCCTTCGATTTTCACACGTTTTGGGTAAGTTCTTCTCCCTTTTTATTCTTATTATATTTAGTTTCTACCATTAATGTCTCTAAAGGTTGAAATTGATAAAATTATTCCATAATCCATATATTTCAAGTAATTCTTCGTTATTTGAGGATAAATTGATTCTAGTATCAATTATATATTGAAATTCTAATGTTAAAGCCATAAAGATTGAATCTTTGACCCCGTTAGCATGAAATATGTTCGAGCTATTTTCAAGCCCTTCCCGCCCTTGAATTGAGCTCAATTTTGGAGCATGAGTTCCCAGTAACACTGGGAATTCGTAGTGAAGTTTATTTTCTGTTCTAATGAGCGGCTCTGCAAACCCGTTTTAGGCCTGATTTTAGGCTCAGTCTGGAACTTAGCATAAATTATATCGTTAGAATCATATTAACATATAGAATACTTTAGTGCAAGTTAGATCAATTGGATATCATTTGACTTTAATCGGAGTAAGATTTGTGAATTTGCAATGCTATATCATTGGACGACAGGTAGGCTCTGTGGGGCTATCTCTAGGAATATAGCTTTAATAATTGTACTAAATAGAATATGTGGGTTGGGTAGCTAGGTGGATATAGTGATACTGTACCGTTTCTTCATTCGTTCCATGTTGATATTTATATTTTGGCATCCGATTGATATGGTGTCGTGACTTAGAAATTGATTAAAGATAACTGTGCAGGGCATAAGATGTTGATGTTACATGATCATATATTTATATGTATACTTGTTGATGTATTGTGCATTGATGACACGAGAGGTTGGGCCTTTGGCTTCGATGGAAGTGCATTGGGGCTGGGTCAGTATTACCACATGACTTTGAACCGTAGAGGCTAAAGACATATTTTGGTAATAATGATGAATAATGATGTGAGTTGACGAAGTGGAATATTTAATAATAATATAAGTAAATAGATTTTTTACTGTTTTATACTTGACATGGTATCGAGCAACCGGTAATACTATTTTTTACTTATTTTAGCTCAGGCTTTACACCCCAGCATCGAAAAATATCATTTGACTAATTAATGTTGTCACTTGAGTCTGACCCAGAATCGGGAGTGAATACAGCCGCTGGGACTTGAGTCTGTCGTCATACGGCAGTTAGTACAGCTTTTTCGACACTTATGGAACTACTGGCCATGGAAGCATAATGATACCTGATTTATTAAGGACCTTTTGGTAAGACTATGATACACGGGCTTTGTACGCCTTGACTTGTCAAGCAGGGCTTGACGATACTATTTGATATGAGGCATGAGATGCCATACTTGAGACCCTTGAGTCTCTGTGATTTGGGATGTGAGGTTATGATAACTTTAGAAATTGTACATAGTGACGTAGCCCCATAGACCCACGCGACGTGGAGAAGGGGGTATATGGAGTACGGGGATATATATATAAATACACCAAGAAATTTAGGTTAGCCTTCCATGGGTTTTTCCTGTTGACCTACGGGTACTAGAGGAGATGCGCACATAGGATTGGTTACTTCATGTATTATGTTATTTTCTGCACTTGTTTCCTTCAGTGTACCCTGGATGAGCTGTAAGGCCTAAGGTAAGTGTTTTTTTGTAGTACGTTGCACTTCTTTTTGAGGGACTTGATAACGTTTATTTGCATTACTTTATTATTCTATTACTACTTAATTGTTTTTGTTGGTTAGTTGCTACTTCATGTTATGTGGGATGTTGTGCCGTACACTCTTATGCAGTCATTTACTCTGTTACTTGAGGTTACCAATATATCGTCTATGTTCTACCACTATCTTCTTTTGACTCCTGATTTATTATATTATTATTCACATATATTATTGCATGGAATTAAAGGTACGTTATCTTCATTGCCTGAGATCCCGTTATGTGATTAACTAGCAATATATGTCTATTTATATTTGATTCTAAATTGAGTAGCTAGCTTCCCTTATTGTGCTATTGGATTCCGTGACCCTTTTATTTTATTCTGTTATTTACTACTCTTATTATTGTTATGTTCCTAGTGGGACCTCGAAGCCTACTGGGTACGGGTTGCTTCAACAGCTTGTACTCATACTACACTTGCACATGTACAGATCCAAGTACAGGTTCCACAGCCAGCTTTCGTGTAATTACATTTTTCTTCAGAGATTCAGGGTGAGCTTGGCGTCTGGCTTTTACCTACTTCTCTTCGGCATTAGTATTCTATTTGATCTTCATGTATTTCAGAGATATAGTTGTATTAGATATTAGACATTTTTGATGTTTCTGTACTTAGTGGTTCATTTGACACAAATACTCGATTTTGGTTATTTACTTTGATTCTTTAAACTTCTATATTTATTCATCTTTTGATTATTATGCTCGTTCTTTCCGCATTTGATATAGTATTCCTCCGCTTTGGCTTCGGACTATGGGGTTGGTTCTCCTACTGGTGATATAGTAGGTGCCATCATGATCCGAGAAATCGAGTCGTGACAGGGGTATTAAAATATCTCCTCCTTGAGATCATTCATCTTTGAATGACAACTCAAACTAAAGCTAAGGGGAAAGACTACAAAGCTGACAGAATGACTATGAAACTTACTCAATACATCACAATAACAGACCAAAAATGATTAAGCTACTAACTCAGCGCACTAACATACCAAATATAGGGGAACATATGGAGCTTCCTCTGCTTCCCACGTACCTCCCTAAATTAACAGGTTTTTCCTAGAACCTTAATTAATGCTCTCTCTTTGTTTATCAATCTCTGTACTGTTTAGTATAAGATTTGAATGTGGGCTTCCTCATAGGTTAACCTATCTCAGATGCTGACACTCTTAACTAGTAATACCAAATACGAATCACTCATGCACTTTCTCAGCAAAGACACATGAAAAACAAAATGATTGTTCTTAACTCTGTTTTCAGGTCCAACTTATAGGCAACATTGCTGACCTTTCTCAAAATTAGATACAGCCTGATATAATGAGGACTTAGCTTTCCTTTCTTACCAAATATCATAACCCCCTTCAATGCATATCTTATTGAGTTGTAGCTAAATTCTGTGTTAGTCCTAATTGATTGAAGTTTTAGAGTCATGTTCCCAATATTATAGTAGAATCATTATGCATGGACAATATTGATGAATTTTTAAGTTTTAAGGTTAAATTTTGTTTTCTATAAAGTGTCTGTTTTTCATGAGTTTTACTTGGCTTTACAAAGTTTTAAGCCTATTTTTCAGAGATTCTAAAAACATATTGATGTTTGGTTTTTACAAATATTTAAGCCCAAAAAACAGTAATATTTTAAAGATGTCTACTACCTGAAATACGGGTTAAGAAAAGATGAGAATATTTTTTGAAATAATAAGTTAGTATCTATAAGACGGATTGTTGCCTAAAGGGGCTAATACCTAGTATTTCCTAATAAGGCTTAAATAGATTGTATTTGGTTAGTTGGTTCTCTAAAATGTGTTCCACATGTCGAGATGATTAGTAGACAGTTTTTGTCAGTTTTGGGAGTAGTATTAGCACCGGTAGGCTTCGGGTTTAAAATAATCTATCCCATAACCTATGTTTCCAAACATAGGAAGATTCTTATGTCCCAATAAAAGCCTACTTGTATTAGCTCAGTGGATCAAGTAGGAGTTTTGGATTGTCCCTATACCCTGGCAATCTTAGGGAGCCCACCCAGCATAGGTTTATATGTCGAACTTCATATCTAAAAGCATGGATTATGTCATTTATTGAACCTCCAAGTGTTGTTTAACTGTTAGTCAATAGTAAGAAGGATTTTGAGAAGGTATTAACTAAGTCTTTGTTTAACTTGTTAAAATTAATAAGCTTTGAGATGTTTTACTGAGCTTTATTAATGAACTTTGAGATATTTACTGAGTTTTACTAATACTCTTGAAATTTAAAGTTTCTTCGAATGACCTATCAATTTTTCATAATATTGCATCTTGAGATTGTGGCTCAAAGTCATACTTGCATTTTTATAACTGAATTATGTGCAGCTTTTCTCTATCAATAAGTCGATTCTTTAAATGAGTTTTAAACCCTTCTTAATATTTAATGTTTAACTATAACCATCTATCATGCATCATTATGTCAGCACTATAATGTTCAATTTTGATTGTGTCAGCATTTTAGTGTTTAATTTGTATTGTGTCAGCGTATTAGTGTTCACTTTGGATTGTGTATGCATTGTAGTGGCTAGTTTGGATTGTGTCAACATAGTAGTGATCAGTTTGGATTATTTCAGCATAGTAGTGTTTAGTGTAGATTGTGTCAGCCTAGTAGTGTTATTTATATTTGTTTTAGCATAGTATTGTTCAGCCAGTGTCCTCTAAGTTATGCATACTTTTTGCCTATACTCACCCTGTAAATTCTAAAGTGCCTTCCTAGCCGTGGTTAGTAGATTGTAGGTATTAGACGGATGGTGATGAGTCCTTATATTTTGAGGACAATATGTTTACTTTAGATTAAAACTTTTTATTTGTACTTCTTTTGCTATTGTTAAAGTTAGCTAGGGGTCTATCCCAGTAGCTTTGCATTTGTTAGTAGATGCTTCATATACAGTCAGTTAATATTTGTAGTAACTTTTAGAAGTTTTTTTCACTATTTATCCTAAGCGTTGTTGTATATGTTTACATATATTATAAGAGTTCAACTTTATTTACTCTTTCATCTTAGTCCTTGAATGTATATTTGATGACTCATGGTAGGCCAAGCAGTTTTCTCAAGAAATTTGTGGTTCCAGGAGCTTGTTAAGTCGAGTTATTGCATATGCTTCTACCAATTGAAGGTTCATGAGTGAAACTACCTCACCCATAATTTGGAGTTGGTGGCTGTAGTTTTCGTGCTCAAGATCTGGAGACATTATCTTAACGGAGTTCATTGTGAATTTTTGCCGACCACCGCAATTTGCAGTATATATTGAGACAGAAGGATATCAATCTTAGATAGAAGAGATTGGTTGTGCTTTTGGAGGACTATGATATCAACATTCTTTACCATCCGAGAAGGGTGAATATGGTTGCAGACGCCTTAAACCAGAAGGTGGTTAGCATGGGTAGTTTGGCTTCCATTTCAATTTCAGAGAGGCCATTTGCCTTAAACATCCAGTCTTTGGCAAACCATTTGGTTAAGTTAGACATTTCAAGTTCGACCAGAGTTCTTGCATATGTGAGGTGAGACCTACTCTATTTGATCAAATACAACAACGTCATTATAAGGATAGATCTTTGGTTTGTATAAAAGAGTTAGTGAAGTTCAAGCACCGTAAACCAGGTGGTGTGTTGCAGCGACTCTTTATTCTTGAGTGGAAATGGGAGAGGATTACCATGGAATTTATTTTTGGACTTCCTTGTACTTCCAGGGGTCATGATTGTATATATGGGTCCTTATGGATCTATTGACCAAGTTCGCCCGTCATGTTAGAATGTTGAGAGACTTGTCGTATTATATATAAGGGAGGACCTTCGTCTGCATGGGATACCAGTTTCTATTATTTTAGATAGAGATACACATTTTACATTATGATTTTGGAGGATTGTATAGAGTGATTGGTACAGAGGTAGCTCAGAGTACTTCCTTTCATCCTAAGACTAACGGTCAGTCCAAGCGGACCATTCAGGTACTACAGGATATGCATCGGGCTTGTGTTCTATATTTTGGTGGTAGTTAGGATAAGCATTTGTCCTTAGTAAAGTTTTCATACAATAATAGCTACAATTCCAGCATTCATATGGCACTATTTGAGGCTTTATATGATAAAAATTACATATCGCCGATTGGTTAGAACAGTAGTGTTGAGGTTCGACCCTAAAGAGAGTTAGAGTTATCAGAGATAGATTGCAGACAACACAGAGTTAGAAGAACAGTTATGATGATCGTAGACTTCGGCCTCTTGAGTTTAGTGTTGGAGACATGGTCTTTCTACGAGCTCTCCCATGAAGGGCTTCATAAGGTTTGATCGGAGGAGAAAGCTTACCCCCAGGTTTATTGGACCATACGATATCACTGAGCGAGTTTGTGATGTTACATAGAGATTGGACCTATCTCCAAAGTTAGCAGCGGTTCATCTAGTTTTCCACGTCTCCATACTTCATTGCTTTTACCAGACACCTCACATGTGCTTCATCATGAGTCAATTTAGCTGGACGACCGATTGGCTTATGTGGAGCAGCCTAAGGCCATTATTGATAGGAATGTGAGGCGTCTCAAGTCCAGGGATATACATTTTATGAGAGACATTGGGCTCGTCAATCAGTTAAGGAGGCAACCTAGGATATAGAGAGAGATACGTGAGCCTAGTATCCTTACTTGTCTGAGTCTTCAGATACACCTTTCTTCTTAACTTTTGCGATGAAAGTTCAGTTAGTGGGGGATGTTGTAATGACCCTCTGGGTCATTTTCATATTTTTGCGATCTTACTATGTTTAGTGTATTTCTGTTGCTTCTCCAAGTCATTCATGGCTTTCTGCTACTGATAATTTGGTTCCCTGTCAGTTCCATCGTTTTTACCTCAGGTTCTTTATTTTGGAGTTTAACATTGAATAATGGAACTCGAGAGTAATTTCTAGCACACATGCTCAGAATCGTATTCCAATAGTTCTGCTAGCTTCGGAACATGGACTTTAATTTAGAAGGGCTCTTGGTTGAATCTCAGGGCTTTTGGTTTGTGCATTATTTAGTTTGACGGAATAACAATTAGATTGTGTTTATTTTATATAACAATTATATCGTTTCTTAAATAAAAATAAAATTTTATGTTTTAGTGATTTTCTATATATATTCTCAATAAGTACGAAATAGTTTTTCAAAATAATATAATTCCATATTTATTTATTTTACAAAAATGTTGTAGCTATTCTTATTTTACCGGTAATAGTGGGTCTAATTGTATTGAAGATTTATTACTTCAAGGGGTAAGTTTACTAGAAATAATTTTCTACTAATATTGGTATATTTAAAATATTATAATTTTATTATAAAAAGTCCACGCAATAACTATATATATATATATATATATATATATATATATAAGGTCC
>JBDJHY010146348.1:0-13016 GCA_039654485.1 Withania somnifera | reverse complement strand
TCGATACTCATTAAGGCTAATTTTTATCTAAAGTACCAAAATAACCATAATACCCTTGGGGATCACGAAAAATATAAAAGACCTCATTCTAGGACAAAATCCACCTTCCAAATTCAACAAAATCATTGGATTTCTAATCCGCACACTCTAAGGCTAAATGTTGACCAAAGTCAATTATTTTACTTAAAACTTAAAGTTTAGCCAGTCTAAATGCTTAAACTTACCAAGAAAGGTCAAAAATAGGAAACGAGAGTGTAAATAGACCAAACTCGATAATTTAGAGTTGATGGAACTGGCGAATTTTTGATAAGATGTCCATAACTCTATATGACCCATATAGTTCATTATTTAGCACTTAAAGGCTCCAAAACTCAAACTCTTCCAAAAGCTCATCTCAATTTCATTCTTTTCTCAACCAAACTATGGAGCTGAACTTTGTTTGACTTGATGAGACTACGGGAGGGGTAAAACTGTCAAAATACCTAGAAAATAGAAAATGAACTTTAGGGTCATTACATCATTCACCACTAAAAACTATGTTCGTCCTCGAACAAAAGGGAAGAATGAAGTATGGTCTCAACCAGGATTATGAAGCATAACTTAGAAGGCCTACTACCATTTTTCAAGTGAACTCCTTAGAGTGGCACTACCAGAAGACAACACAAGTATGAATCTTTGAATCAAGGCTGAGAATCAACACATCATGAATAGCCAATGTCAATGACTTTTTAGTAGAATAGGTACACCTCCATGATGATCAATATAACCAAGATTACACCATAGACTCAAACTGAGCTAGTCATCTCTAAACCATTGGACCATCGTCAAACGAACTGATTTTCTTAACTCAACCATAAATTATTATGCCAACACCATTCTAAAATTAAATACAGATTGAAGATTGACTAGCACTCACCCTTATGGTGCATACACCGCGGCTAACTCACATACAATAGTGAAATTGTTGACATAATCATTTCACAGTGTTGAACTGCATAACTTGATGATAATTTCTCAAACTACACCTTTCAGTGAAGTATAAGAGATCGTTGGTCAAATATAGAACCCAACTAGTATGGCGTCGATCCCACAGGGAATATGGTATCTGTTTTGTGCCTAGCAACATTATTTAGTTAGTTAGGAGTTATTTCTAGCAACATATATAATGTAAACGGGAATTGCTTGGTATGAATGTATCAGTTGCAACTAATTGTAACTTGTAAAAAATTCATCTATTGAGAAGATCTAGCTTTATATTCACCAGGGTTCAATAAACCTTCGGATTGTAATCATTTATTGTCATGCTATCTTTCCTAAGTGCAGAGCTATGTCTAGAACCAATGTTATTTATCTAAGTATTTTTCAACCTTTAATCCTAGATAAACCTCTTTTACACCAAGGTCAGGCTGTAAAAGAGTACATTATTTCTGTCATGGTAACTCAAGATTATTACCCTTATTACCGCAATAACCATTAGATGGGGGTTAACGCCCCAAATATCTTAGTATAATCTTAATTAATAGTTTTAACCACAAGGTTAGTTCTAGTTAAACCTAGGCTTGTTCTAATTTTTTCAACCACTAAAAATCCACTAAATCATAGAGGTTGTGTGTACATACACTTAGTTAGATCCAACAGCCATATTAAAATTACAACCCTAGTGTTGTTTCACCCATGGATCCAGCAACCCTAGAGGTTGGGTTAATCCACTCATTGATATTAAAACACAATAGTAAAATAATAAATCGATAAGCATCATACCAATGAAATGGCCTTTAAATTGATGTAGAATAATAATTAAAGATCTTAATTCCCCACACTTGTGTTTGTGAAAGAGAATAAAAAAGACAACATATGAAAATAACAAAGTGTCGTATCAGATGTAGTATCAAAAGTTGTTCTCAAAATAACCTAACACTAGTATTTATAAGGAAAGGGTACAAGTGTAGTATTTGAAACTTGAAATAATTGGCGCTCAGGTTTGGGCGGAACTCTGGGAAAATCTTCTGGTGATAGACAGATCACCTGATCTTCCTTCTATCTCCTTCACTATACAATTAAAATCCATTTGGGAGAAAGCTCATTGGATGAGTCGTCTCTTTTGTCGTTTGTCACTAGACGGAACCTACTTGGCGAACCTTCTGTGGTTAGATAATTCATCCAATTCATCATCTGGTTTGTTGTTCTTATGCAGTGGACTTTCCATTTGACGGCATCCTTTGGGAAAACTGTCTTGGGGTACACAAAATGTCCAAAACCCTATCAAAACTTCCCTTTTCTTACAATTTCTCCGAACTTCAGAATATCAACTTTACCTTTTAAATACTCATAAAACACATTCAATCACATAATTGTTACTCAAGAACATGTATATTTTCACAGTTTTAAGTGTAATATGTGACAAAAAATACCGTCACATCAACACCATCAACCTAGAACATTTTCTTTTCCTCAAGAAAATATAAAACAAAGACAAATTAAGCATTTGAAACACCCCTAGTACGTAACTCAAATAAGCATAATCAATCAGTAGGCATCATGTAACATTGACTAACTGTTTTTATTCAGTAACTGCACTTCTCGAGGGAAATATTGAGAGACCTTTTGCAAGTCTTGTGTTTCCTAGAATTTTTGCATTAACTCATTCACAATAGGTCTAAGCATCTACTTTCTCTCAACACAAACAAGTCCCACACACATAGAGATTTATTTTCTATGTGATTGGGGAAGTATAATATCACACTCAAAAAGAAATCTAGCTATGCATAAAATAGCCATATTGCCCTTATAAACTATAACTCAATTTTCAGCAGGTTGACCTGAATCACATCAGGACCTTGCTTGGCTTATAATGAGGGTTCGAGTGCTGGTGGGGCATCATTTGGGAACATAGTGACTGAGTCAACTTATTTCCTTACCCCCTTTTATCTCTTTCATCATTGACCATTTGAAAATCTTCTTTTCTTAGTCCCTAGCCTCACAACTTTCTTTATGTAACTTTCATTCTCCCCTTTCTTTATACTCTCTACACATAACCTTATGCCTATTAATGTATACATCTTTCTTTTCTCTTTACTCTCTTTTTTCTGTGAGAAGGTTTCATGGTAGCCACCCCAATCTAAGTTCAAGCTTTGTTTGAGGACACATTATTCACTATCGAACTGGGGCCAAGACAAAATGTTTACCATGTATTAACTCATAGTGTTTTCTGCATATCAACCCTAAACCTAGGTTACAATGTCTAAGTCAAGGTACATAATATCCAATAGAGAATCAGGGCCACAATAACTACTTCTCATTAGTATCCTTCTTTTCCTAGGGGTGAATCCGTGGTTGGTTTCAAGAAGATGTTAGAGGGTTCAACTTGGAAACTCAGCATTATTTGGTGACTCTTTTAAGGCTTTAGTGTCTTATCAAAGAAGACCTAGGATCATTTTCATATGAACCTATTTCCTACTTAGCTAAATTTGAACCGAACAAGTTCTAGATATTATATACATAAAAAGACTAGACTAAATTTACTCTCCTGCACTTGTAACTAGAAAACTTCTCTCAATATAAACTCGTTAAGAAAATGGTTCAGAGAATACAAACACAATTAGTATCACTCATATTGTACAACTCAAAATTAAATATAGCTAACACTTAACAAAAACCAATGAATCTTTTGATACTAAATTTTTTATATACACAGGGGTATCAAATGTTTAATGAAATACATCAAAATATATATGAAAACTAAATATAAACCTAAACGTTACAGTCCTACTAGATAGCATCAGGGAAAACAATCTGGAAACTAAACCCTCAAATGAATTAACACAAAAAAATATAAGGTATTACTCTCTCCTATACGATCATATTACATAGTCCCTAATATAAATCCCATAACATGAAAAAGAATGGAAAAAGGATATGTACCACAACAACGGCCCATGTCACATCCTAAGTCTCGAGATCAACCCAAGATGGCTACTTGACAATTGTGCTTGCCACCATAATCTGCTTCTCTTCAACGATAGGTGCCTTTCCGATATGCTCAAACTCAGTCGACGTTGCACTGGCATACACATTTATCAATGTGCTCTTCTCCTATCCTCATCGAGCACATATGTCTCCCTAGATGATCTCAGCACCTCTTCTAGGTTTTGATCATTATGTCTACTGGTCCTCTTTCTCTTCTTCTTCTTTTTTTACCTGAATTGTCATTATCATCTCCCTCTTCTATCATTTCCTTACTCTTGGATTGTATCTCGGCCAAGCTCAGTAGGTGGTCTTATCATTAGACTTAATAAGATCCACTGTCATTGGGGCCACTGCCTATGTCCCTACTGTAACATTGTGACATCTACCCTCAACATCTCAAGATTGAATTGGAATCTTGCCATTCAGTTGGGCTCATCAGGCTGAGGTATTCATTCGTTCATTCTTCCATGTTGTTAATACGAACCTACATAGTGTCGTACAACTCCATATTAACTTTGATTCTTCTGTCCATTAGTTTCTCAACTTTTATAGACACTACCTATAACTATATTTCATTCCTCTTTACCCTTTTAAATTGTCGGGAAAAATTTACTGGGGTGAAATCAAATAGAGAAGGAGGAGGACGGTTAGCTGAATGACTTGCCAGGTCCTGTGGCCTAGACTTACTGGATTCCTAGTGCATAGGAAGGATGTTGGTTGTATTTTCTAGGTCTATGTCGATTGGGTCTTTTGACCCTATCCAATAGTGGACCACTCTTATATTTCATCACCTCATCTTTAGAAAGATATTTCAACCTTTCTATGCCATACGTCTTTAAGGCATTAGTACCCATATCAATACCCAGGAGAATCAACATCTTAATCTACTGACATGGCTCAGTAATTAAGAAAGGATAAGGGTAAGTCGTACCTTTGCATAGAGTGTGCATCTGAATCTCCTTGGATATCAGTCGGCCAAAGTTCAGTTTCTACTTACAAACCAGGCATGTAACCAAAACGACATCCTCATCTGTCAATTTTTCAGCCTGCATTGATCTAATCCTTATTCTTTCCACATTTTACAAGAATTTTTCTATGAAACTCAATGACGCAGTCTGGATTGGCAAGCACAGGTCGTTCAACCATGCTGGATCTAAATCATTCAATACTAGGGCAAACCATCTTCTCTGAGTTTTCTTATTTTCATAGCGATACACATAGTCTGCATGATCTACTAGGGTTATATAGTCAGGGCAAAAGTATACTCTATTAATGATCCACTTTGAGACATCTACTGAAACACGTTGTATCATAACACCGCTTAATATCCCAATTTTTGAAGGTTTCTGGGCTTAACTATTCACAGTACACGGGACTTATAATTTGTATAAAGCTCGCAAACTATAGTCAAGTAGTATTGGTCGGGGGATTTCTTCATTCACCCCAGCTGGTAGGCTTAAAACAAGATAACCTAGCAAATTCTTTGTCATAATCAAAACCTCCTATGTAATACTCTTCTTATACTTCCTCTTTGAGCTAGTAATAAGATCCTCAATAGATATTTTTTCAGATCTTGGTATTGCCTAACTAGACTCATCTCTGAACTCTGGGTTTTCACTTTTGATAACCTGACATATGTCTCTCTGCAAGTGTGCATTGGGAGCTACATCTAGTGTGGGGGTAGGTCTCTCGGTACTCCTACCACTACTATTTTTCTCATCCCCTGATGAGTCCCTCGACTCATCACTAGACTCCTAATCATACGAGGAAATTATAACTGGAACAAGCTTAGTGGGTGTAACGGGGGACTGATTTTTCCTCAATTGTTTCCTAGTTACCCATTTTTTAGGTCTATTATCTTCATCCTGAAGCCCTTAAGTAATTCTTGCTCATTGGCCTAAACCTCTTCGTTGTGGAAATTTAAGAGCCATGTATACCTTGTAAGATTCTAAACATCAGTACACAAATTGTTAGAAAAATCAAAGCAGTGTAATCAAACTAAAAAACTTCAAATGGAGAGGGTTGATGCTTTGTCTGACAGAGAAGGTTCGTCCCTCTATTGTCTATTTTTTCATCAAGTGAGTGTACACACAGATGAAGGACCTGGGCAAGCCGTCCAAGATCAAACAATTTGTCCTAGTCTATCATTTGTTTGTTTAGACAAATAATTTGGATGATCCATCCAAGATCATACGGTTCATCTAATGTTTCATCTGTTTTTCCTCATAATCAACCTCTAAAATAGTTAGTTTTTGATTCGGCAATGGGATTAGGCGATTCCTCCTAATTGAGATGGTTCTCCTAGTCCTTCACCTGCTCACTGCTGAGGTTTACACCAACACTTTTGAAAATAATTTTATATCCCAACCAGTACAAACACTAAGTTATGGTCATTCGTCACCCCCACATCAATAATATAACATTTGAAACCAACCCCACAAATTAATTTTCCACTAGCTCTTCAATTTATGCTATCAAACATAGAATTATTAAGCTTTGGGGTTACATAGACTTCACCCTTCAACTTAAGGACAAGACTAAACATTCAAAATAGAAATCAATAGAAATATAAACATGAACTTACTAGATTAACTGAACAAGATTTGATCACACTTCTTGTGTAGCAACATAGGGTTTTCCCAATTGAAATTAGAGAAGAATGTAATGTCTATGCAGTCCAAATAATGGGTATCTATAGATTAGAACTGATAATTGAGGGAAGTGGGAATTTGAACAGATGAGTAGGAAGATGGATGGTTGGTGCACAATTATAGGGGAAATGAACATAATTATGTAACCTGGATCGTGGGTTTTTATTACCTTAAGGTGGGTCAGGTCGGATCCTTATATAAAAGACTCGATCCAATTTTAAGTAAAAACATACCTGGGACAGTAGACAGGGACGCTTGTCCAAGTTTGGATGGCTCATCCAGATATTTTGTCTGTGGCCTCTCTAAATTTAGTGTAGTTTTAGTTGGACGGTGAGCCTTGGCATTTCGTCCAGTCTTGGATGATTTGACCAGTTGTTCCATTTTTGGAATTGCTCAATCATTGGAGTTTCATTTGGATGATGATGATATGATATCGATGAACCACCCGACATATCAAACCTTTCACTAGGAGTCAAGATCCAAAGCTCTAATAAAGGAGAGCTTTTGTCTATGTGTCGTACCGGTGATCCTTGTACCAAAGAAGGATGACACTTGGAGGATGTGTGTGGAATGTATAGTTGTGAACAAAATTATGGTGAAGTATTGGCACCCTATCCCTAGGCTTGATGATATGTTGGATGAGCTATATGAATCACATGTTTTCTCAAAGATCGACTTGAGGAGTGGCTACTACCAAATCTGGATAAAACTAGGGAATGACTGGAAGATGGCTTTCAAGTCCATATTTGGACTATATGAGTGGAAGGCCATGCCATTTGGCTTGAAAAATGCACCAAGCACCTTCATGAGACTCATGAATCATATCTTGAAGCCATTGATAAACAAGTGTGTCATCGTTTATTTCAATGAGATACTAATCTATAGCAAGTCAATTGAGGAGCATGTGACATACTTGAAACAAGTCCTCAACATATTGGTGAAGAAAAATCTCTATGCTAATCTCAAGAAATACTAATATAGGGTAGACACGGTTGTATTTCTTAGATTTGTAGTGAGTTCTCAATAAGAGGAAGTCGATGAAGAAAAAGTTGAGTCCATCAAGTCATGGCCAACCCCTATTTAATTCCTCTGAGATTCTGAGTTCCATGGGTTGGCTATCTTGTATCGGCAATTTGTAAAAGACTTTAGCTCCATCACCTTTATATTGATCGGGATTATAAAAAAACAAATGTCCCATTTATTTCAGGAAAGAAACAAGAAGAATCCATCCAAAGCTTGAAGGACATGTTGAGTTCATCTCCAGTACTCCAACTTATGAATTTTGAAAAGGCATTCAAAGTCTAATGTGATGCACCCATAGTAGGTATTGGTGGGGTGCTCATGCAAGAAGGTAAGTCATTGGCTTACTTTAGTGAAAAGTTGAAAGAAGCATCATTAAATTACTCCACATATAACAAAGGGCTATATGCACTAGTGAAAGTATGGACACATTAGCAAAATTATTTGTGGCACATTGAATTTGTCATAAGTACGGATCATGAGTCCTTAGAGAACCTAAAAGGGAAATCAAGGTCAACAATACACATTCCAAATGGGTAGAGTTTATTAAAACCTTCACATATACCATTCACTACAAAAGTGGGAAGGAGAATGTAGTAGCTAATGCCTTGTCAAGAAGATTTCTATTGGTGCATGTGATGACTTTGAAATGTTGGGATTTAGTAGTTTGAGGGAGTCCTATTCTACAGACCCCTATTTCCAAAGAGTTGTTGAAGAATTTGACCAAGGTCGCAGAGTTGATAGATTCCAATTGGTTGATGGGTTCATAATCAAGGATGGTAGAGTATGTGTTCCATGATCTCATAAAGGGACTTACTCATCAAGGAAACACATTGTGGTGGCATGAGGATAGGACACTTTGGAGTGGAAAAAAATCTAGGCCTACTCATGGAGCAATTTTATTATCTCAAGATGAAAGGTGACGTAGAAAAGATCATTGCCCAATGCATTGTGTGCAAGAAAGACAAGTCCAAGGTCCTCCCTCAAGGTATGTACACTCTCTTCCCATTCCTAAGGGTCCATAGTAAGACATCTCTATGGATTTTGTGTTAGGCCTCCTTCGTACTAGGAGGGGTCATGATAGCATCTTTGTCGTGGTAGATAGATTTTGGAAAATGACCCATTTTATCCCTTGACACAAATGTGATAACGTGTCACATGTCACTTCTTTGTTCACTCTACATATGCTTAGATTGCATGTTGTCCTCAAACTATCATTAGCGATAGGGATCCCAAATTCATTAGCCATTATTAGAAGACCCTTTGGGGTTTTCTTGGCACCAAACTCTTATTTTATACTTCTTGTCATCCCCAAATATATGGATAAACTGAAGTGGTCTATAGGACCCATGGGAGCAGGATTAGATGTTTGGTGAAAAACACAAACCTTTTGGAAAGACTGTCTACCTTTATTGGAATTTTCTTATAATCATTCTATTCATACATCTATGGGGATGACTCATTTTTGAAATATTCTATGGTTTTAATCCTTTGATTCCACTAACACTAAGCCTGTTTTCAAGTGTTACTGTTGTGAGTTTAGATGCCAAAAAAAGGTCCAATGAGATGATGAAGATACATGCCAAATCTAAAGAAGTATTAGAAAAGAGTACCTTTAAGGTATCTCTTAAAAAAATCAAAAGAGAAATAAAGTGATCATTGAACCCAACAATTGGGTTTGGGTGCATTTTAGAAAGAAAGATTTCTGCAAGTGTGCAAATTAAAGTTGAGCCTAATGGGTGATGGTCCATCCAAAATCCTTCAACGGATTAATAACTACCATACAAAGTTGAATTTCCCGGTGAGTATAAAGTTCATAATATTTTCAATATTTGTAACTTGTCTCCTTATTTGATAGGTGATTATGATGTGGATGCTTTGGATTCGAGGATGAATCCTCTCCAAGAAGGGGAGGATGATATGATATTAATGAGCCACCCAATATATCGACCTTTCACTAGGAGTCAAGATCCAGAGCTATAACAACTTCAAGCTTTATTTAAGCATAAGGAGGCATTGGAAGCCATTGAAGAGCCCTGTGGCATACTCTATAGTGTTTGGCAACTTGAAGAGGGCATAGAAGGAAGTGGAATCTCCAAGGAGTTGTAGATACTCAAATCCCCCATGAAGCACACGGTTCAAGGAAATCTTGGATCTCAAAGTGACTAAATTTTAAATATGGATACATTTTAAATACTCCTTTGAAGGGCTAATTTTGTAATAAGCCTAAAACTATATAAGGCCTACTTAGTCTTTCATTTAAGGTAGTTAGATTTTGGATGAACAATTCACTTGATTTTATTTCTACACTTTGAGTATAATAGTCAACTTAAATTCCAATTTAGTCAATTTAAAATTTTCATTATTTTTTCACGTAATCCTAGTTGATCGAATTAAGGTGGTTAATCCTTGATTGCTTATAGAGCATATTTGCTTGATTCATCATTCGAATCTTCCATTTGTGGGTGAATTAATTGGAGTTCCAGTGTCGATTGAGTTGTAATTCAATTACAGTATGATTTTGTATTGAATGTTGCACATCTTTCAATTCCCATTTTATTTATTCGTCGTCTTTGAACTTCGGTTCATATCGCGGATCATATCAGATGAGCTTGGGCATTTTGTCCAGTCTTGGACGATTTGCCCAGTCTTCTATCCTTTGAGTTGAGTTTAACTCTGTATTTCTACACACTAACATACATGCTACTCTATTATGCAGGAACTAAGCCTATATAAACTAATAAACATCAAATATAATAAAAATCCAAAAATTAACTACAAAAGAAAAAGAAAAATAAAGAAGAATAAAAATATGGGTTGCCTCCTATTAACGTTTGATTAAACGTCATGGTACGATGGGTATCTTTATGTCCTCAGACTTTGTCCTTTTTGGGAATGTGTATGGTATCACTGGGCAACATTCCTTTCTTCCACTAATTCAATGACGCAGATATTTTCCCCATTCGGAATTCAAGTTGTTTGATCGAGGTGAAATGTGTGTCAACCATCAGATCAGTATTCGATATCTTTATATTGATCAACTACAAACTCCATTCATAGGATTCCACCTTGTTCAACACTTTGTCTAACATTTCATCCATCCTAAAAGTTTCTGTCTCTCTCTCTCGCTATCTCGGAGACATATGAATTCTATTCCTATTTTTGTTGTAGGTCTCTCAGTTTTTCTAGCTATTAGTCTCCCTATCTTTGTAGTCTCTCTTGTTGTTGAAATATTCTTTGTTATAACTCTGACCTTGGGTTCCCTTTTGGAAACTCTCTTGATTTTACATGTGCTTGGCCTCTTTTTTCTGAGTCTAAATCACCACCATTGTACATTCCTTTTTCATAGAAGAAACAACCTTCACTTTTCCATAGCTCCCACCTAGCAGTTGTTTGGAAATCAAATCTATCTGTGTCTTCAGGTGAGCCATGTCCTGATCTCACTTATCTTCTCTCCAACATTGTCCCTCATACATAACATCCTTTCTGGCTCCACCAAACACTTTAGATTCTCCGGTATACCAAGCTCTAGTCTTCCTTGTTACCGTGTGAAGCTCTTGTGACACCTGTGCATATGTTCACAGTAGGTATGAACCTTCATTTGTTCCATCTCATCCAGTTTCAAAGGATCATTCATAGCACGATTGAACGTCTTCTTCAACTAATTGTCTTCCAATGTATGTGTGGTATATTGCTTTATTATCTTATTGAACCTCAGTAATACCTCATGCGATGCTTTATTAGGATTCTTCCTAAAGTTTGTTATTTCATCCCATAACACTAGCATCTTAGAAGGAGGAAAGAACCTTTCTAGGAAGCCTCTTTCATCTCTCACCAATTTGCTATTGAATATGGGGGTAAATCATCCAACCACATAATAGCTTCTTCACTTAATGATAAGGGAAAAATCCTCAATCGAATTGTATTTTAGTTTACTCATGAAAGGATGTAAGACCTTCATATGGTTGTAAAGTTTTTTAGATACTGTTAGGTTCTTCACTAGCAACCCCTCCGAATAACCCTTTCATGATTAACAGTTGTATCATTGTGCTGGTGATATTAAATTTACCTCTTGGTGCTAACGGGGGTAGAATGATGTCCTCAGTAGCCCCATCCCCATCAAGATCTACCTCATCATCATCCAAATACACCTCATTATGCCTCACAGAGTGAAGTCTAAGAGGTGCTTCTAGGTGATTTCCTCTTTGTGGCACTTCTATAGGGAGCTAATCCCAATCAGGTAACAGTGTGTCTCTTTCCTATTCATTCTTGACAATGTTATGATATCTTCTAATCGAATGGAAATAATGGTATACCTGAGCTACGGGCATTTCTCATGCACCACTTGTGCCCTGCAGTAGACAAAAACAATAAAAAGGTGAAAACTAGAAATAAAACTAAATGACAAACACTATACTTGCCTTCACTGAAAGTCGTATTTCCCTGCGATGGCGCTAAAATTTGATAATGCTCAAACTTAACCTCTCAATACAGTATAAACAGTAGTTGGTCAAATATAGAACCCAATTAGGTTAGGCTCGATCCCACATAGAGTATGGTATTAGGTTTATGCCTAGCAACAATATTTAGTCAATTAGGAGTTATTTCTAGCAACATATATAATGTAAAAGGGGGATTGTTTGGTATGAATGTATCCATTGAAACTAATTGGAACTTGTAAAAGAATTCAAGTGTTGAGAAGCTATAGGTTTATGTTCACCAGGTTTCAGCAAACCTTCAAATTGTAATCATTTATGGTCATACGATCTTTCCTAAGTGCAGAGCTATGCCTAGAATCAATGCTATTTATCAAAGAGTTTTTAAACCTTTAATCCTAGATAAACCTCTTTCACACCAGGTCATTCTGTTAAATAGTGTGTTATTCTATCAGGGTAACTCAAGATGATTAGCGTTATTACCATAATAATCATTAAATGGTGGTTAACGCCCTGAATCTCTTAGCATAATCTCAACTACCAGTTTTAACCATAAGATTAGTGCTAGTTAAAGCAAGGTTTGTTCTAGTGTTTGCAACCACTAAAATCTGCTAAATAATATATATTATGTGTAAATACACTTAGTTAGATACAACAACCACATTTGAATTACAACCCTAGTGTTGTTTCACCGATGGATCCCACAACCTTAGAGATGGGGTTTAGCCACTCATTGATATTAAAACACAATAGAAAAATGATAAATCAATAAGTATCATACCAATGAAATAGCCTTCAAACTGTTGTAGACTATTAATCAAAGCTCTTAATTCCCACACTTGTGTTTATGGAAGAGAATAGCAAAGGCAATGCATGAAAATAACAAAGTCAGATTTAGTATCAAAAGTTGTTCTCAAAATAACCTAACATTAGTATTTATACG
>JBDJHY010146338.1:0-13016 GCA_039654485.1 Withania somnifera | reverse complement strand
TCATACATTGTTGGAATATAGACGGAGCAATGCACAATACGAAAGACATACGATGGAATGCAAAAGTCCCATAAGGACAAGTGAAAATGGTCTTTTTTTGGTCATTCGTGGCTATCAAGATATGATTATAGACCTAATAACCATCAATAAAACAATACCATTATCTTCCCACAAGTAAGTCTAGCATAAGATCCATAAAAGAAAAAGAGAAATGGTCCTTATTTGTCCATGTATTCAACTTCCTATAATCCATGCATATCCTCCATCTTGTGACTGGTCTCATCAGAAATCAACTCATTCTTGTCATTAGGAACCAAAGTGATTCCATCATTCTTTGGCACATTGAACATGAGTCACCCATTTACTATCATTGATTCATAGATAACTCCTGCATCAAGCCACTTTATTATCTACTTCTTTACCACCTGATTCATAGGTTGATTAAGTCTGCACTGATGATCGATGGTAGGAATCCAATCCAGCTCCAACTATATCTTATGAGTGGAAATACCAGGAGGAATCTTGATAATGTCTGTGATGGTCCATCCAATATTCCTCTTGAATTTCCTCAACCTAGATAACAAAGACTTAACTTGAGACTCCACCAATTCAGTAGCAATAATGACTGACAAAGTTTTTCTGGCTCCTAAGAAAGCATACTTCAAATGTGGGAAAAGAACTTTAAGTTCCAAAACCGGTGGTTCTTCAATAGATAGTTTAACAAGGGGAGTTGTTGTATTCTTCAAATCAAGATCTATCTTCTTTAGTGGGTACAGATAACTCTCCATATCATACAGTGCTTTCTTAACCTCCTCAAACTTAGTAGTCCTATCATCACTAAAATTCATAATTTGTATCCAAAGTTTTTGTAGTATAGTGCTCCTCAACAAGTGTATCATCATCAACAAAGAAAGTGTCGATGATAGACACAACATTGCTTCATGGATCTGCAGACACTAAAACTTACTTCTTTATTATTCTTTCTGAATTTAATCTCTACTCTCTCCATGTCAATAAGTGCTCTTCCAGTGGTGAAGAATGGTCGCCCCAAGATGATGGGAACCTCAAAGTCAACTTCACGATCAAGTATCATGAAATTTACTGGAAAAAAAGTTGTCCACTTTCACTAGCACATCATATAAAATACTAACTGACTTCTTCATTGTGCGATCCTCTATCAAAACAGCCTATTCATGAGTTTGGGGGCTCCCAAGCCTAATTTTCTGAAAATAGCAAGCGAGATTAGGTTTATGCTAGATCCAAGATCACATAATGATTTTGCAAAATTGAATACTCCAATGGTTCAATAAATGGTGAATGATCTTGCATTTTTCTTTTCCTGTACTAGAGAACTCGAAGCAATTGCACTAAATAATGGTGCAAGTTATCAGCAAGCTAAAAAATGAAAGCCTCTTTTCGGTCACCAAATCCTTCATGAATTTTGCATACCTTGGGATCTGCTCTAGGGAATCCACTAATGGAATATTAATAGACAAATCCTTCAACATATTCATAAATTTGAGAAATTTTCCATCTTTCACTTTTTTCAGGCGATGTGGCAAGGGTGGAGGAGGCTTTATAATTGGTGTCAAAGGCTTTGAAGCCTCCATCTCCTTCCTTTTTTTCTGCATTTGTTTGATCAATATATTTTAGAGATTTTTTATCTTCACTCGTCCTCTCCTCAGCATTAACCAACTCATTAGTCAAATTTATTTTCAACAACATTCTTAGCTTCAACAATAACATCTCTTTGATTATCACTAGCTGGCATTAGTGGGTCTGTCATAGACTTATGGCTCTGAGTAGTGATGGATAGATAATGACCATCATTAATCGGATTAGAAATGATCTTACTAGGTAAGGAACCCCTCTGCCTCTGATTCATATTTGTGCACAATTTTCCCATCTGCTACTCTAATTGATTAATGGATGTGGTGTGAGAATCGACTAATTGTGTCATTGTCACATATAATGCAACATTTGTTTTATGCCTTGGTAAGATGATTCCACCTTCTTCAGTACCTTATCAATCATCTTCTCTATCCTCAAAGGTTCACCTAAATCTCGATCTCTGTCCTTTAGAGGCATATATCAACTCAATCCTTGTTGTAATCATCTCTCCTAAACTCATCTTTGTGGAAGTCATCCTTTCAATAGTCATTTCTTTCTCTGTTAAAGTTCCAACCTTGGTCATCTCTGCCTTGTTATCCCCCCGTATGATTCACAAACTTAGTGTCCTTATCCATATCAGTGTAATAATCCTTATATTTGGGTGCTCTATCCCTACAGCTACAACATTTACATTCTGAATAGCTTGTGCGTTATCTCTTATAAGATGTTTTTCAGAAATTCTATTTGAGTATTCAAATGAGCCATATCCTGATCTTATAATGATGATGGCCAGATGTCACCTCAGAATCTCTAGTGTGCCAAGTACTATAAGTCTTTGTCATATTTTTCAATAACCGGCTTACTGTAGCATAATTGAGACCCATCAGTGAGCCTCCAGTAATATTATCAGCCACAAACTTGTTTAATGAGTTTAGATACCAATATAAACTTTGTTGCAAGATAACATCAGTGAGCCCATGATTTGGGCATTACTTCAACTTCTTCTTAAACCTCAACCAGGCCTCATGCATTGCCTTTCTTGGTGACTGCATGAAATTGATAACATCATCCCTAAATTGTAGCATCTTAGACTGTGGAAGAACCTAGCAAGGAAAGCTTCCACCAACTTATGCCAAGTATGAATAGAGGCCTCAGGAAATTCATTCAACCATATGATTTCCTCCAGCATTAAGGAAAAGGGAAACAACCTAAGTCTGATAGCTTCCTAAGGCACTCCTAGAAAATTAAACTTAGAACATATCCCAGTGAAGTTCAGTAGATGTTGATTTGGATCTTCCCTGGGCATACCAATGAATAAACCTCTAGTGTTAAGCAACTGTATCATAGTACTTATGACATCAAACTTAGCATTACCCCCAAGAGGAGGTACTACTATTGCTACAGTAAACAAAACCACATCAATGTAAGGTTCTCCGATTGGACCAGGTGGTCGTAAAGCCTGAATTCGAGCTAATCTTGCAGTTTCCCCATTATCAGTTTGAAAATTCTCCTTGGCTTCAGCCCTAGCATAGGTTATAGCTAGAGCTTATGTTTTAGCCCGAACCTGAGCTTCAACTTACTGAGCAACAGTCAATTAAATGAGTTGGATAAGTTCAGCATGACCCCATGAGTATTTGGTAGACTTCGAGTTTTGTTATCCATTATGAATGGGACAAGAAAAAATAAAAAGAAGAAGTAAAATTAGGAAACAATAAATATAAGTTGAAATAAGTCTAATAGACTATTTCTGGATTGTACTCCCCAGCAACGGCGCCAAAATTTGATGCGCCTAAACTTACACCTCAATTAAAATGTATAAAGCAGTTGCTAACAAATATATTACCCAATAAAAGTTGGGGTCGATCCCTCAACGAATATGACAAGGAATACATCTATTTGAAGTTAAGTTAGCTTAGAATTTCTACTCTCGATGGGGGAAATTAAAACAATAAATAAGAAATGTTTATTAACGTTGATTATGATTTAGTAAGTTAACAATGGTTTTTAAGATACTAGGTTTGTGATTCCCATGATTCCATAACTTCCTAGATTATTGTACTTTTAATGTATTCCAGTGCATATCATGAAGAATATGACCAGTTAATTACACCTAAATGTCTCCCAAATTTATTAAGTTTATATTATTCATCACCTCTTGATCTCAAATTGTTTTCCATACTAACCCTAGCCTTAGATCACAAATAAACTATCTCTATCGCGGTTCAAGAATTAAGATGGTGTTAATACCCCAAATCTCTATTGATTATTTTTTTCCTATTTTTTATCTATCTGACGAGAAAGTTAGCCTTAAGTGAGTTTTAACGCGTGCCCATATTAAAACATAATCAATATAAAAAATATCAATACATGCATACACACCGTTTTAGAATTACTAAGTACTTAACCCTAGTTGAGGGAGTTTTAGCCACTCATAATCATGCTAATACAATCAAGAATTTGCATAAATTCAGAATAATAGTACTTACAATCACAAATTAGTAAAACCAAAGGATGACAAACCTGAGTGGAATAAAATCTTGCAATAATACTAATATTCAAGAAAAAAGTGTAAAGTATCTCAAAGTACTCTCAAAATACTCAAAATTTGTCATAAAGTCGAACCCTAATCAAAAAGCTAAATTGAGTATTTATAAAATTTAAAAAAACCTATCCTAATTTAAACAAAAAATTGGGTCAATGGAGGTTCAAGAGTCGTTAACACGGTCCATGAGTCATTAAAACAGTTCCCAATCCATCACCTTAAAAATTCTTTTAAAGTTTTACAGGTCTGTTATGAATCATCAAACTGGAGGACTACCCGTAACACCACCCATCAAGCTTGTTTCTTTAAAAATACATGCCTTCAAGTTCATGCTTGACGCCTCCTTCTATGAATCGTCAAAGACTTTAAAGACCGTAACAAGACCTGTCAAACTTTGAACTGGAACATGGCCAACACTTGTACTAGATTCCTACAATTCATGTTACAGGACGTGAAGTGGTTCCATGGTCCGTAACTCAACGTCAAAACTTGACATTTTCCAAACTTATCCATTTAAGAAATAACCATCAAGTGGCCTCCATGACCCATTTTCCTGCAAATTCATCTAAAAACCTTCATATCTACTAAAAAAATACTTAAGAACAATAAAAGAACTTCACGTTTTAAGCGTCAAAAGTGTCGTAAATTACCGGCACATCAAGCGTCCAAATGAATAGAAACTTGATTTCATAGATATTAGACTTGGTAAATTATAAAACATTCAAAAGTCAAAGAAAAACTCTATCTTGATCAATAAAATTAATTTGTCAAAGTCGGCTAAACAAATTCGGCCTATTTTGACAGATTTATGCCGTTTCACTGAAGCTTTACGATCTAAGTGAAGGAGATCCAAATAAAGAGTGGATAGATTTTTGATACACAAGATTTGGTAAGCTAAAACATATCCGAAAATCAAAACAAAACTCTTTTTGTATTAACGAAAATTGAATTTTAAAATCGGCTAAACAAATTTGGCCTATTTTTAATAGACTTATGCAGTTTTACTAAAGCTTCCCGTCTAAATGAAGGAGTGTTCAAATAGAGTGATGATTGATTCTATAGATACAAAACTTGGTAGGATACAATATCCAAAAATCAGGAAAACACTCCCACCAGATCAATGGAATTGATTCTTAAAGTTGGCTAAAATCTGGCTTATTCTTTTTGACAAACTTGGGCAATTTCACTAAAGCATTCCTATTAAGTGCACGGCGACCAAATGAAGAGAATCTTGATCTATGGATCTTAGACTTGGTAGGATACAACATATCCAAAAATCAAAGTAAAATTATTTTTTGGTCAATGGGAATTCATTTTTTTAAAAGCCGGCTAAACATATTTGACCTATTGTGATAGGCTTTTGCATCTTCACTAAAGTTTTCCCGTCTAAGTGCATGAGGGTCCAAATTAAGAGAGACTTTGATTTTCTAGATACTAGGCTTGATAACATACACCATATCCAAAAACCAAAACAAAAATCTTTTTGGATTAACGGAAACTGATTTTAATCTTGCTTCACAATCATTTTAAAACCTTTTTTGCAACTTTTCAGTTTTGCATGTCAATGACATAAAAGCTATAACTCGGTGTAGGAGAGACGAAATTACGAGATTCTTGTTTTTTTTTGGAAAGATGACTGAAATAAGTACCATTCATTTCAAAATTACAGCCAAAGACTTTAGTGATTGTTACAAATTTCACTTAAAAATTAACCTAAAATCTACTTTGCTAGCTTTTCAGCTTCCACGCTTATGACATCAAATTCGTAGCTTGGTGTAGGACTGATGAAATTACAAAATTCCTATTTTCTTGGAAATAGGACTGAATAATCTATCATCCATATCAAAATCACACTCAAATTCTTTAGGTATTATTGCAAATTTTACTTTAAAGGCGACTAAAACCTACTTTGCTAGCTTTTCAACTTTGTGTGTTTGTGATATAAAAATTCATAACTCATAGTAGTAGTGATGAAATAATATAATTCTTGTTTCTTTATAAAGAGGACTGGAAAACTACCATTAATATCAAAATCATGAGCAAAGGCTTTATGGATTGTTACATATTTTACTATTACTGATAATATCTTTAATTTGAGCTTCGAGCTCTCGATATCCACTAACTTCTCATCAAGAGCGTCTAATTATTGAAGGTTTAGATGAGCATTTTCTTTTTCAGTTAGTCCCCCTTAGACAGCAATCTACAATGATGGTATCTGGGGTGCGTCAGTTCTACTTGTAAAGAAGAAAGATGGTACTATGCAGATGTGCATTGGTTGTCGGCAGTTGAACAAAGTCACAGTGAAAAACAGATATCCTATGCCGAGAATTGATGATTTATTTGATCAGCTTTGGGGAGACGCAGTTTTATTTAAGATTGACTTTAGATACGGCTAATATCAGTTACGGATTTGGACAAATGATGTTCCTAAGACAGCCTTCTGGAGTCGATATGGCCATTACGAATTTCTAGTTATTTCCTTTGGTCTGACTAATGCTCCAGCAACTTTCATGGACTTGATGCATAGGGTTCTTAATCCCTACTTAGACTCATTCATGATTGTACTTATTGATGATACACCAGTGTATTGGCAGAGTAAGTCCGATCATGAGCAACATTTGAGGCTGATTCTCCAGACACTGAGAGAAAATATGCTTTATGCCAAGTTCTCAAAGTGTGAATTAGAGTTGGAGTCTGTTGCTTTTTTGGGACATTTAGTTTCCAAGGATGGAATTAAAGTTGATCCAGCAAAGATTTAGGTGGTGCGACATTGGTCGAGGCCGACATCTTTTTTGAGATTTGGAGTTTTATTAGTTTAGCTAGGTACTATAGGTGTTTTGTTGAGGGGCTTGATCTTAGGCAGTTATACATGTCGTAGAGCCACCTAAGTTCTATATTTTAGCTTTGTTTTGAGAATATATATATATATAATTTGTGAGTATATTTTGATTAAATACATGTAAAATGTCACTAACCAATGTGATTAGCATTTTTCGGGTTTATTAGGCAGTTTGAGGCTGATAGAACAAGCTCAGAAGCAAGCCAGAAAGAGTAGGAAAAAATGCAGAAAAGTGACCCCTATCATGATAGGGATCACGACGTGATGGAAGCTCCATCATGATAAGGATCACATTGTGATCCCCTTAGTTCCACCGATAGACAAATCCTGCTCAAGGCAGGATTAATTAAAGGCAGTTTGGTCTTTTCACCCAAGCGTCTATTTAAGCAATGGGAAACATTTTTTTGAGGGGAGTTCTGATTTTTTGGCTTTGAAAAAGAGAGGCAACACTTGAGGAATTGAAGACACAAGCAAGAAGACAGAAGACAACCTAGGGTTATCTCTTTCTTTTAATTATTGGATTGTAATGTTCTTGAATATATTTCTCAAATTGAATATGAGCTTTAGCGGCTAAATTTCATTTTTCTAGGGTTATGGTTAACATACTTTGTATGAGATTAATTTGATATAAAGTGGTACTTGTTCTTACCATTGAATGTTCTCACTCCCTGTAATTAATGTGCTTCTAATTATTGGCTACCATTAGATGCAACTCTTATTTTGCAAGATTCGTTGAATCCAATATTCTTGTGAGGGAAATAGGTGCGTGAGGAGTGTATTTATGTTGATTAAATTAATCTGAGATTAATAATGTTTGAGTAACTAAGACATGATAGTGTATTTAGTGCTTCGCTTGGTTTAATAGGGAAGAAAGTGTAATGCATTTATGGAAGTCATATAACACAGGCCAATTGGAATAGTTGTGTGCTTACATAAATAGGGACTAGAGGGATATAAATCCCTAGTCATGATTTCAACCCCTAAATCAAAAATCAAAGAATAAGTACCTTTATGAAGATTAAGACTATACTTGTGTGTGTGCAATTGCCATAACCCTAGAACATTCGTTTATATCGATCTTGTTGCGTTGTTTCACTACATGTTTATTTTATGTGTCCATAGTTACATTAGAGCTACAGAATCATCACACTCCTATCCTATTCTCTTATATTGCATTATAGATTAAGATCTACTAGAATCATTTGGCAATTCTAATTCATAATTCCAAGTCCCTGTGGGTTCGACATCCAGCTCAAAAGAGCTACTATATTACTTACACGACCACGTACACTTGCATGTACTAGGGAGTCAACAGGATTTTCATTGATGACGATGCCTTTGACTAAGTTTACTAGGAGGGATGTTGCCTTTCAGTGTCCTGATGGTTGTAAGTTGAACTTTTCAAAGCTCAAGGATCAGCGCCAGTATTGACTTTGCCAGTAGAGGGCCAGGGATTCTCCGTGTATTGTGATACTTTTGTTGTAGGCTTGGGTTGTCTTCTGACGCAACAAGGTCAAGTGATTGCATATACTTCAAGGAAGCTGAAGGTCAATGAGCGTAACTACCCTACTCATAACTTAGAGTTAGCGGTGACAGTGTTTGCGCTTAAGATTTGGAGACATTATTTGTACGGGGTCCAGTGTGAGATCTTTATTGACCATCATAGTCTTCAGTGCATTATGAACCATAAGGAGTTGGATTTAAGGCAGAGGAAGTGGATTGAGTTACTAAAAGACTATGATATTTCTATTCTCTACCATCTGGGCAAGGAAACCTTTATGATAGATGCCTTGAGCCGGAAGGCGGTCAGTATGGGTAGCTTAGCATCCTTGTCAGTTTCGAATAGCCCATTGGCTGTGGAGTTTCAGTCATTTTCTACTAGGTTGGTTACACTTGATCTATCAAACCCAAGGAGAGTGTCATCATGTGTTGAGACCAGATCTTTCTTGTTAGATCATAGTTGGCAGCGACAGTTTGAGGATGAGCATTTGGTTTCTATTTGTGCTCAAGCATTATCTAGAGAGACCAGTGTGACCATCAATATGATGGTCACATTTTTGAACCATAGTTTGGTGATTTGGTCCAATTGATCTTACATGAGGCTCACAATTCCAGTTATTCTATTCATCCTAGTTCATCTAAGATGTATCATAATTTGCGGTAGTTGTATTTGTGGAGTGGGATGAAAAGGGACATTGTTGAGTATGTGTCTAAGTGTTTGAACTATCAACGAGTTAAGTATAAGCATCGACGACCAGGTGGTTTGATGTAAAAGCTTCCTATTTTGACCTAGAAGTGGGAACTGGTGACTATGGACATTGTTTTTGGGTTGCCCAGGACTAGAAAAGGGCATGATACTATTTGGGTCATTGTTAAAAGACTGACAAAGTCAGCGTACTTCATTCCCACTCATACCTCTTATAATGCTGAGCATCTGGCTCAAATCTATATTCGTGAGGTGGTTCGATTGCATGGTATTCCTGTATTTATCATTTCTGATAGAGGCACCCATTTACTTTGCATTTTTGGAGATCTGTTCAGCGGGACTTAGGTACCGAGGTTTATTTGAGTACTGCATTCTATTTGCAGACCGACTGTCAGTATAAGCATACCATTCAACTGTTGGAAGATATATTGAGGGATTGTGTGATAGACTTTGGTAGTGCTTAGGATCAACACCTATCATTGGCAGGGTTTGCTTTATAATAATAACTATCACTTCAATATTGAGATGGAACCATTTGAGGTGTTGTATGGTAAACGTTATGGATCGCCTATTAGTTGTTTGATGTCTTTGAGGCTAGAGTACAGTCTTTTGATTTGTTTGTAATTCTCTTGGTCAATTTTGACTGATACAGGATAGATTGGGGGTAGCGCAGAGTAGGCAGAAGAGCTACACTAATCGTAGGCCTCATGTATTAGAGTTTGGAGTTAGTAATAAAGTCTTCCTAAGGGTTCTCCTATGCGTGGTGGGATGAGGTTTGGTAGGCGGGGCAAACTTAGTCCCAGGTATATTGGACCATTTGAGATTTGGGAGAGAGATAGTGATGTTATCTATCGGTTGGCCTTACCTCCTATGCTTTTAGTCATTCACCGGTATTTTATGTTTTGATATTGTGGTAGTACATTCCGGATGAGTCTCATGTCATTCGAGAGAATTCAATGCAGTTGGATTAGAATTTATCTTTCATTGAGAAACCAGTAGTAGTGTTGGCTAAGGATGTTAGAAAGCTGAGGTTCATGGAGATTCTAAAGTTTAAGGTGTAGCGGAGGCACTATCCGGTCGAGGAAGCTACTTGGGAGATCGATAGTGAGATACGGGAGCAGTATCCATAGCTGTTTGAGACATCAGGTATTTCTCTCCCTATTTATTTACTGCGTTTACTTGACTTTCAGGGAAAAATGCCCTTTTAGTAGTGGATGTTGTAATGACCCTCATGGTCATTTATGAGAAATACGCGACATTTTGTATTCTACAGTGTTTCAGTAGCTGCCCTAAGTCATTTATGACTTGGTGGAACCGGTAGTTTGGTTCTCTGAAGGCTCAGTTAAGAAATATATCAAATTACCTGTCTTAGAGCTTAAAATTAAGTACTCATTGACCAAAGTCAACTTTCCTTCAAGACGAGCTCAAAATTAAATCTAGACAGTTCCGTTAGCTCCAAAATGCCAAATAAAGTCAACATTGACCTTGAGTTTGTTACGTTTCAGAGTTTTCGTTTGCTGTTTATGCTCATTTGCAGATTTTAGTGAAGTTTAAGGCCTAATTTGGAGCTTAAGTGGTGTTTTGGTGTTCAGAGTGTCAGATCAGAATTGTGACGCTTCCATCAGTTCCGAAATGGTGAATGTAGGCTAGTTTGACCCTTGGTACTCTTCCTAAGGTGTTTGTGCTTATTTTAAGTTATTATGTGAAAAGTTGGAAATTTTCTTGTTTTTTCTTCCATCGTCGATTTCGTTGAGTCCAGAATATGATTTGCACATAAAATACATATTTGGTTTGTCAAATTTGGATTCCATTTCATTTTTGAACCCCTGGTTGAAATTCTTGAGTTTTTTATATTTTCTAATGCAGGCACAGACCAATTTATCGGTGATCGATAAATCGGCAAGTGTTGATAAATCTATCATTTTAACCGATAAATCGGTACTTGCCACTGTGTTTTCCAGTCACTTGAGGATGATGATTTATTGGTATGTTGTCCAATAAATTGGTATCCGTTGCAGTTGCTAGCCACCATGGAATGTTGATAGATCGGTACCTAAGTCTTATTTCTTTAGTTTCCAACCCGGTTTTGGGTTATTATTTCATCAACTTTTCCTTTATTTTCTCTCAAATTTTGGTGCGACTTGTCTTGAAACTTCCCCAAACTCCATAGAAAAGTTCCTTTAAGATCTCATATGTCTTCCTTTCCTTCGGTAAGTAATTTCGTTCGTTGAATTTCATAATAATTAAAGGTTTTCCTCTATTAATACCCTAGTCATGATTTCTTGATTTCTTCAATTATATCCAAAGTTATGTGATAAATCCTTTCTCTTTAGGGTTATTATATATCATAGCAACATTTCCTTTTCCTATTTCAACGTACAAATTCATAAAGGTCGAATCTTTAACTCTTTTTATACTCAATCTTCTCCGGGTTGTTCAAGGGTCTTCTCTTACTCAAATTGTGCTCAATTTTGGAGCACGGGTTTCTAGTAACATTGGGGACCCCATGGCTAATTTTATTTTTAGTTCCAATGAGTGGTCCCCGCAGGCCTAATTTAGGCTCGATATTAGGCCAATTCCAAAACTTAGTATAATTTATACTATTGGACTCGTATTGATATATGGAATCCTATTTAGCAACAATTTATTTGGTATCAGTCACATTAATATATGTGAGCTGCAGTGCTTTATCGACAGATGACAGGTAGGCTCTGTGGGGCTATCTCTGGTTTTATAGCTTTAATAATCATACTAAATAGCATCCGTGGGTTGAGTAGCTAGGTGGTTATAGTGACCCTGTACCGTTCTTTCGTTAGTTTCCTCGTTTGCATATTTAGGCATCCGGAACTATATGGTGCCTGTGACTTAGGATTTGGCCAGTGATACTTGTTCGGACATAGATGGTTGTTATTTCATGTATACTTGCTAATATGTTGTGCATGAATTACATGAGAGGTTGGGCATTTGGTTCCGATGAGGGTGCATTGGTACTGGGCCAGTATCATCACACGACTATTGAGCCGAGGAGCCTAGAGACTGATGTTTGTAATAATGACAGATAATGATATGAAGTTAATAAATTGGAATATTCTGATAATAATATAAATAATAATCTTTTAACTATTTTAGACTCGATATTGTATCGAGCAACCGGTAATATTATTTTTACTTATTTTATTCTAGGATTTACATCCTGGCACCAGGAAATATCATTTGACTAATTAATGCTGGGACTTGAGGCTGACTCTATTCGGCAGTGAGTACAGTCGCTAGCACTTAAGTTCGTCGTCGTACGACAATCAGTACACCTTTTTGACACTTATCACACTTACTGGTTGTGGAGATTTGATCATACCTGTTCCATTTAGGATATTGGTGATACTATTACATTTAGGCGTAGAATGCCATGACTTTCCAAGTACGTCTTGATGATATGATTGATATGAGGCACTAAATGCCAGACTGTGAGACCCTTGACACTTTGTAATTTGGGATGTGAAATTATGATTAGGTTCGAGATCGTACGTGGTGACATACCTCCATGGACCTTGCCTTCGGAATTCGACGATATGGAGTAGAGATATACCAGGAATATTTAGGGTAGCCTTCCATGGGTTCTGCCTATGGGTGGCCAAAACCGGGACCGGACCAGAACGAAACTAATTTTTTTTAATATTTTTAATTTATAATTACTGTACTAATAATTTATAATTTTTTACCGTTATTCACTGAAAGAATTCAATTTAATGTTATTTATCTTATATTTATTGTACGAATAATTTATAATTTTTTAAAATTTAATAAGTTTAATAAACTTG
>JBDJHY010146327.1:0-13016 GCA_039654485.1 Withania somnifera | reverse complement strand
AATCCAACAAATTTCTTGATACTTAGATTTTTTATATACATAGGGTTAACAAATATTTAATGAAAAACATAAAAATTTAAACAAAAACTATACAAAACCAAATAAGCTAGTTCGACTAGATAGCATGTTTGAGGGGAAAAATCTGACAATGAAAACATCAGACGAGTCGATAAAAAAATATAAGGTGCTACCCCTTCCCACAAAAAAAAAAACATAGTGTTGTCCCTAATACAAATCCAATAAATTGAAACAGAATGAAAAAGGGATATATACCACAAAGATAACTTATGTCGTATCCTACATCTCGAGATCAACTTGAGGTGGATGCTCGGCGATTGTGCTTGCCACCATAGTCTGCTTTTCTTCAATGGTAGATGCCTGGTCGACATGATCAGACTCAACCAGCGTTGCAATGGAAGACACACATATAGATCATACTCTTCACCTATCCTCGTCGAGCACAGAGGTCTCTCTAGACGCCCTCAATGCCTCTTTTAAGTCCTATTTTATTAGTTAGTCCTGGTAAATCCCCTAGACGTCATATATTTTTTTAAAAGATCATCATGCCTAATTCTCCTCTTTCTCTTCTTCTTATTCTTTTTACCTGGATCCTCATCATCTCCCTCTGCCATCACTCCTTTACCTTAGATTGCACCTCTACCAAGCTTAGTTTGTGGTCCTCATTCATTTTTATTGGGGCCACTGGCTGGTGGCCCTGCTGTAGAAATATGATATATGCCCTTAGTTTCTCAAGCTCGAACTAGAATCTAGCCCATTCAATTGTGCATTTCACTCCTCTTAACCTTTATAACTAGTCGTAAATAAATTTAATGGGGTGAAATCAAACAGAGAAGGAGGAGGGTGTTCAGCTGAATCAGGGTCACATCAAATACTTTTATTTTTTTCCTTCTTTTTCTAGAGGGGTGATTCCATGGTTGATTTCAAAAATATGTTAGAGGGTTCAACTTGGAAACTTAACATTATTTGGTGACTCTTTTAAGGCATTAGTGTCTTATCAAGAAGGCCTAGGATTATTTTCACATCACCCTGCTTCCTATTTAGCTATGTTTGAACCAATCAAGTTCTAGATATTATATATTCAAAATTATTAGACTAAATTTACTCTCCTGTACTTGTATGTAGATGATTTATCATAATCTAAGCTCGTTAAAAAAATGTTTCAAAGAATACAACCACAATCAGTATCACTCATATTGTACAACTCAATATGAAATATAGTTAACTCTCAACAAAATCCAATGAATTTCTTGATACTTAGATTTTTTATGTACATAGAGTTATCAAATGTTTAGTGAAATACATAAAAATATAAACAAAAGCTATACAAAAACCAAACAAGCCAGTTCAACTAGATAGCATGTTTGAAGGGAAAAAATTTGACATTGAAAACCTCAGATGAGTTGATAAAAAAAATATAAGGTACTACCCCCTCCAACACAAAAACATAGAGTTATCCCTAATGCAAATTCCTTAAACTGACACAGAACGGAAAAAGGATATGTACCATAAAGATGACTTATGTCGTATCCTGCATCTTGAGATACACTTGAGGTGGATGCTCGGCGGTTGTGCTTGCCACCACAGTTTGTTCCTCTTCAATGGTAGATGCTTAGCCAATATGCTCAGACTCAATCGGTATTGCACTGACAGACGCACCTATAGATCATGCTCTTCACCTATCCTTATCGAGCACATAGGTCTTCCTAGAAACCCTCAGTGCCTCTTTTAAGTCCTGTTTTATTAGTTAGTCCTGGTAAATCCCCCAGGCGTCGTATATTTTTTTGAAAGATCATCATGCCTACTGCTCTTCTTTCTCTTCTTCTTATTCTTTTTACCTGGATCCTCATCATCTCCCTCTGCCATCACTCCTTTACCCTTAGATTGCACCTCTACCATGCTCAGTATGCGGTCCTCATCATTATACTCAATAGGATTCATTGTCATTAGGACCACTGGCTGGTGGCCCTGCTACAGAAATGTGATATATGCCCTTAGCTACTCAAGATTGAACTAGAGTCTAGCCCATTCAATTGTGCATTTCACTCATCTTCACCTTTTTAACCAGTCGTACATAATTTAATGGGGTGAAATCAAATAGAGAAGGAGGAGGGTGTTCTGCTGAATCAAGGCCACAAACAACTACTTTTCTTTTTTTTTTTTCCTATTTTTTTCTAGAGGGGTGAATCCATGGTTGGTTTCAAAAAAATGTTAGAGGGTTCAACTTGGAAACTCAACATTATTTGGTGACTTTTTTAAGGCATTAGTGTCTTATCAAAAAGGCCTAGGATCATTTTCACATCAACCTGCTTCCTACTTAACTAAGTTTGAATCGATCAAGATCTAGATATTATATACACAAAATTATTAGACTAAATTTACTCTCTTACACTTGTATGTAGACGACTTATATCAATCTAAACTCATTAATAAAATGGTTCAATGAATACAACCACAATCAGTATCACTCATATTGTACAACTCAATATGAAATACAGTTAACACTTAAAAAAATCCAAAGAATTTCTTGATACTTAGATTTTTTTATATACATAGGGTTATCAAATGTTTAATGAAATACATAAAAATGTAAATAAAAACTATACAAACACCAAACAAGCCAGTTCGACTAGATAGCATGTTTGAGGGAAAAAAATATGACAATGAAAACCTCTGACGAGTCGATAAAAAAATATAAGGTACTACCCTCCCACAAAAAAACACAGTATTTTCCTTAATGCAAATCCCATAAATTGAAACAGAATGAAAAAAGGATATGTACCATAAAGATGACTTATGTCGTATCCTACATCTAAAGATCAACTTGAGGTAGAAGCTTGGCAGTTGTGCTCACCACCACAGTCTGCTCCTCTTCAATTGTAGATCCCTGGTCGATATGCTCGTACTCGACCGGTATTGTACTGGCAGACGCACCTATGGATCATTCTTTTCACCTATCCTTATCGAGCACATAGGTCTCCCTAGATGCCCTCAGTGCCTCTTTCAAGTCCTATTTTATTTGTTAGTCCTGGTAAATCCCATATATTTTTTTGAAAGATCATCATGCCTACTGCTCCTCTTTCTTTATTCTTATTCTTTTTACCTGGATCCTCATTATCTCCCTCTGCCATTACTCCTTTACCCTTAGATTGCACCTCTATCAAGATCAGTATGTCATCCTCATCATTATACTCAATAGGATTCATTGTCATTCGGGCCACTGGCTGGTGTCCATGCGGTAGAAATGCTATATATGTCCTTAGTTGTCAAGCTTGAACTAGAATCTAGCCCATTTAATTATGCATTTCACTCCTTTTCACCTTTTTAACCAGTCATACATAATTTAATGGGGTGAAATCAAATAGAGAAGGAGGAGCGTGTTCAGCTGAATGACTAGGGGGAAGGCCCTATGGCCTAGATTCACTGGATTCTCGGTGCATAAAAGGGATGTTGGTTGCTCTATTGGGTCTGTGCCCATTGTGTCATTTGACCCTATTTGAGAGGTGGAAGTGATCCACTCTTCTGTCTCTTCACCGCTTCTTTGGAAAGATCTTTCAACCTTTTTATGCCATACATCTTGAGGGCATCAGGCCCATATCAATATCCAAGAGAATCAACACCTTAGCCTAGTGACACAACTTAGTGATTAAGCAATTATAAGGGTAAGTCATACCCTCGCGCAAAGTGTTCATCCGTATCTCCTTGGAAATTAGTCTTCCAAAGTTTAGTTTTTATTTGTATACCCAGGCATACAACCAATATGACATCCTTATCTACAATTTGTTAGCTCGTGTTGGTATAATATTCATTCTTGCCATAGCCCACCACAATTTTTCTATGAAACTCAATGACGCGATCTAGATTAGCAAGTACGGGTTATTCAACCACGCTGGCTTTGAATCATTCAATACCTAGGAAAACCACCTTCTTTGAGTTTTTTGGTTTGCATAGCAATACATATAGTACGGATAACCTATTCGGGCTATATAGTCAAGTCCAAATAATACTCTACTGATTGTCCTCTCTAAGACATCTACCACTGCACATCGTACTTATACCTTGCTCAATATCCCAATTTCTGATGGTTTTTTAGCTTTGCTGGCCATTCACAGTAGGCCCTTAACTCGCATGTAAATTGCTAACTATAGTCAGGTAATATTGGTCAGGGGTTCTGTTTATCTAGCCTAGCTAGTAGACTTGAAATACCCGTTTAATCTCAGGAGAATCTGGAAAATGCTTTATCACAATAAGAACCTCCTCTATAATACTTCACTTATATTTCCCCTTTGTGATAGTAACAAACCCCTCACCAAATATTTTGTCAGATCCCGATATTTCCAAATGAGACTCATCTCTAAATTTAGGGTGTTTTTATAACCTGGCATATATCTCCCTGCAAGTGTGCATCAGGGCTATAACTGGTGTGGAGGTAGGGATCTCGGCACTCCTAATCTTGTTGCTTCTTTCAGCCGCTTATGAGTCCCTCAACTCATCATTAGACTCCTTATCAGAAAGGAAGTCCTAACTAGCTTAGGCTAATGGGGTGTGATAGGGGATTGCGCTTGCCTCGACTGTTGCCTAGTTAGTTATTGTTCAGAGCTATCACTTCATCCCGAATCCCATAGATAATTCCACTTCATTGTTCTAAACCTCTTCATTGTGGATGTTTAGGAGCCATTTATACCTGGTAGGAAGCTAAACATCATTATAAAAATTGTCGAAATAAATCAAAGTAATATAATCAAACTAAACAACTACAGACGAAGAGGGTTGATATTTTTTCTAACAAGAGATGGTTCATCCAATTTTATCATCTGTTTTTTCATCAGGTGAGTATATGCATAGATGAAGGATTAGTGTGAGCCATCTAATACTAGGTGGTTCATCAAGTCCATCATTGTCTTTGTGGAAAAAAACTTGGATGATCCATCCAAGATCGGACAATTTGTCTAATGTTTCATATATTTGACAAGATATTCGATATCTAAAATAGTTAGTTTTTGTTTGGGCAATAGGACTAGATGGTTCATCCTAAGGGAAATGGTTTTCCCAGTCCTTCACCTTCTCACTACTCAGGTTTACATGAACATTTCCGACATCAATTTTACATCCCAACTAGTTCATTCAGATACTAAGTTATGGCCCTCCCTCACCCCCAGTGGAAGGCATTCTACCCAATAAGGCCGATACTTCGGATCCTTCTTGGACGAAGTGGAAGATATTGTCAATAAATAGAAGTGTGTATTGCTCATTAAAATCTTGGAAATATTCGATAATATAATATGTGAAACCAACCCACACAAAAATTTCCAAATGGGTCAACAATTTAAGCTATCAAGCATAGGATTCATAAGCTTTTGGGTTACTTAGACTTCACCCTTCAACTTAAGTACAAGAAGAAACATTCTGAATCAAACTCAATAGCAACATAAACATTAACTTACCAGATTAATTTACCAAGATTTGTTCACCCTTCTTGTGTAGGAATGTAAGGTTTGCCAAATTGAAATTAAAAGGAGAATGTAATGGATATGAAATCACAACAATGGGTATTATGTCATAGGATTTATGATTGAAGGAAGTGGGAAAGTTAAGTTGATGAGTAGGAAGATGGAAGGTTGGTGCATGAACATGGAGAGAAAAACAAACGGTCATAATGATATAACTAGATTGTGGGTTATTTTGATTATCTGGAGGTGGATCAGGATGGATCCTTATATAAAACACTCGACCCAATTTGAAATAAAACATACTTGATACGAAAGACTGGACGACTCTCCCAGACGTTCTGTCTATGGCCTTTCTTAACTAGTGTGGTTTTAGTTGGATGGTGAGACTGGGTGTTTCTCCCAGTCTTGTATGATTCACCCAGCTCTTTTGTCTTTTGATCTGATCATTCCTTTAACTCTTTAGTCCTGCACACTAACACAAATGTCACTCTCTTACGCAGGAACTAATCCTATATAAACTAATAAACATCAAAAAAATAAATACCTAAAAATTTACTACCAAAGGAAAGAAAAATCAATAGGAATAAGAATTTTGTGTTACCTCCCATTAGTGCTTGATCTAATGTCATGGAACGATGGGTGTCTTCATGTTCTCAGAATTTGTCCTTATTAGGAATACATATGGTAGCACTGGCCAGCATCTTGCCTTATGCTAATTCAATGACACGGTCATCTACCCCATTTGGAATTCCAACTGTTTGATCGAGGTAGAGTGAGATTCAACCATCTAATCAATATTCAAGATCTTCATATTGATCGAATGCAAACTCTCATCATTGGATTCCACCTTATTCAACACTTTGCCTAATATCTCTTCGATCCTGGAAGTGTGTGCCACTCTTGCTTGCTATCCTAGATACACATACACTCCATTCCTACTTTTTCTGTATGTATCTTTATTTTCCCTTCTATTAGGATCCCTATCATTGTAGTCACTCTTGTCGTTAAGATAGTCTCTATTATAATTCCGACCTTGGGTTCCCTGTTGGAACCCCTCCCCCTTGATTCTACTTGTACTTGGCCTCTTCTTCGGAGTCTGACTCACGGGCATTTTATGATCCCTTTTCATAGGAAGCTATAACCTTCACTTACCCATAGCTCACACCTAGAAACCACTTGACATCAAATCTGTCTATTTCCTCAGGTGATCTATGTCCTGATCTCACTCATCTTCTCTTTGGCATAGTTCCACCGACATAGCATTATTGTTGGCTCCATCAGGTACTTCATATTATCTTGTATGCCTACCCTTAGTGTTCCTTATTACCGTGTCAAGATCTTGTGAGACATATGCATATGTTCGCAGCATGTATGATCTTCCATTTATTCAATCCATAGCCTATTTCAAACGAGCGTTCAAAGCACAATAGAATGTCTTCTTCAAGTAATTGTCTCCCAACCATGTGTGGGAAATTACTTTATGCTCTTATTGAACCGTAGCCATACCTCATGCACTACTTAGAGGGGCTCTTGTCTGAATTTTGTTATTTCATCCTACAATACTAGTATCTTAGAAGGAGAAAAGAACCTTTCTAAGAAAGCCTCATTAGGCTCTCCCCAGTTTGCTATTAAATCTGGGGTATATCGTCCAACCACATAGTAGCTTCTTCACTTAATGATAATGGAAAAAGCTTCAGATGAATTGCATTTTGTCTTACTCCATGCAGGTTGTAGAAGTGCATATGGCTGTGAAGTTTTTCAAATGCAGGTTAGGGTCTTCACTAGAAACCCCTTGGAATATCCCTTTCATGGTTAACAGTTGTATCATTGTGCTTGTGACTTCCTGTTGCTAACAAGGGTAGAATGAATTACCGAGTAGCCCCAGCCCTATCAAGATCTGCATCATCATCGTCCAAATACACCTCATTATTTTACACCACCTTTGGATGATTTCCTCTTAGTGCCACTTCCACAGGGAGCTTCTTGGGATCATGTAATAGTGCATGCTCTTTCCTATTCATTCTTGATAATGTTCGTGATATCTTTGGATCGAATAGAAATAATTCTATACCTGAGCTACGGGTATTTTAATGCACTACCTATCCCCTGTAGTAGACAAAAGCAATGAAAAAAGTGAAAACTTGAAATAAAACTAAATGAAAAACATGATACTTGACTTCATCGATAACCATATTCCCTAGCAACTGCGCCAAAATTTTAGAAGGCCTAAATTACACCTCTCAATAAAGTATAACCGATCGATGGTCAAATCGGTGTTACGCCTAGTAATAGTATTTAGTCAATTAGGAATTATTTCTAGCAATATATATAATGTAAAAGCAGGATTGTTTGGTATGAATATACCTTTGCAACTAACTATAACTAGTAAAAGAATTCAAGTATTAAGAAGATCTAGGTTTATGTTCACCAGGGTTCTATAAACCTTCGAATTGTAATCACTTATGGTCATACAATATCCCTAAGTGCAGAGATATTTCTAGAATCAATGCTATTTAACTAAGTGTTTTTCAACCTTTAATCCTAGATAAATCTCTTTTACACCTGGGTCGGGCAGTGAAAAAGTTTTGTGTTTCTAGCATGTTAACTCAAAATGATTACCCTTATTAACACAATAATCATTAGATGGGGGTTAAATCCCTGAATCTCTTAGCATAATCCCAATTATCAGTTATAACCACATGGATCGTGCTACTTAAACCTAGGCTTTTGTAGTGTTTTCCACCACTAAAAATCCACTAAATCATAGAGATAAAATGTACATACACTTAGTTAGATGAAACAACTACATTTGATTTACAACCATAGTGTTGTTTCACCCATGGATCCAAGGACCCTAGAGTTTGGATTTATCCACTCATTGAGATTAAAGCACAATAAGAAAATAATAAGTCGATAAGCATCATACCAATGAAATAGGCTGTAAATTATTGTAGAATAATAATCCAAGATCTTAATTCCCCACATTTATGTTTGTGGAAGAAAATGCCAAAGAATGTGTAAGAAAAATAACAAAGATTTGTATTTGATGTAGTACAAAAATTTTTTCTCATAATAACCTAACACTAATATTTATAGGGTATGGGTACAAGTGTAATAACTAAAACTTGAAATAAATTGTCACTCATCCTTGGACGACACTTTGGGCGAACCGTCTGGTGGAATACGAGTCGCCTAATCTTCCATCTGTCTCCTTCACTATACAGTTGAAATCCATTTGGGCCGAAGGTCATTGAATGAGACATCTGGTGACAAATAAGCAGTCTCTTTTGTCGTTTATTACTGGGAAAAACCCACTTAGGCAAGTTCTCCGATGTTGAACCATTCTTCAAATCCATTATCTAATTAGGCCTTCTTATCCAATGGACTTTCCATTTTACTGAAGCCTTGGATGAACCGTCTATAGGAAGATAAGCATCCAAAAAACCCTCAAAACTTTCTTTTTTCGTGCAGTTTCTCCAAACTTCCAAATATCATCTTTACTGTGCAAACGCTCATAAAACACATCAAATCACACTATTATTACTCAAGAACATGCATACTTTCACAGTTTCAAGTGAAATATGTGACGTAAAATACCATCCGATCAATGACCGTAACATAAAATCAACCAAATAGACTAAATCAGTCAAGGGCTGCTAACAAGAATCCATAGAATGGCTGTCAAACCCTGGTCACAAGGTACATCCTCTCCCAGCCCAACTACAGTCCCGAGCCACGAGTAATTGCACCAAATATGCCACTAGTTCCTAGAGGGCACCTGTTGTGGGCTAAGTACATACCCATACAGGGGAAAATAGGGAGCTATCATAACTTAGTCCAATACATGCACTCCTAGGCTCGCACCGGTCTAGGGTACAATATCATCACACATAAATGCTAAGAATCCAGCAAAGTCGTATTCAACTATGTATATCCAAGTGACCACACTTGTTCTAATAATATGCAACACCTTAGGTAGAACACAGAACAATCATCCTACCTAAATTGGCTCTAAATCCACCAGCCTAAACCAGGGGAAAGATACTAAGCCCAAACCACTAGTATAATCCTCTCCTAACTAAATTACGTTCTAGAGTCAACATATAAATATTATGCACCAAAGGTTATACTTATCCCCCAACCATACTATGTTCCAGAGTTAGTGTTGGACACGCGGGTAGGGAAACATAGTCATAGGGTAAGTAACTATCATGAATAAAAACTCAGCTCGTGATAACACCTACGGTCCCACCTATAGGCCAGCCCAACCCCTTGACCAAGAGCAACAAGCAATGGGCCGATAAAAGCTAACCAATAGCAAATAATTCTATAAACATAGATGCAATACTTCCTCGAACTGGTGATTGTGACAAAATGGAGCTAACTAATTTAGAGTAACCAAAATATAATATATACAACTTCTCCATCTAGAGGAAAATACAAAACCAGTCTACCCTGAACAGGATAAGGCAGAAACCTAACACAGCTAGAGAACAGGCTCAGCCTGAACGCTGGAACTTACCTTGATCTCTGAAATCAACTCGCACCCCTACTCAGCACATCTTCTCTCCAGCGATGACCCACACTAGTATCTGCACCACAGAAATGGTATTGAATGTAGAATGAGTACCAAAAATAGTGGGTACCTAGTAGCCATCATCTGTCGACCGGGCTTAATTAAATACAAGTAAGAACAGCGAGTAGGTAATACAAGTTAGAAGGAAAATAAGTAAAAACAATAGGAAAATAAGGCATAACAATATAGAAATCAACCAAGAATAACTAACACAGGGCACAAGCCCACGGAAGCGTACCTAATATCCAGCTAAACTCAACCAATAAATAGAACAGGTAAAAATATAGGAAACAGGAATATATGAAGAATAGGATAGTAAGTAATAGATAAAATCCAGTGATGTCCCATCCTACAATTTGATACATACTGAAAAGAAAACATATACAAAACCTAGCTGACGCCCCATTATACTGGTAGGCACAAACAGGGATACAAAACCAAGCATGGCCTCCCTGTCTAGACGCAAGGCACAAACAAGAAATAAATGGATGATGCAAGGGGGTGGAACTGTACTAATGCACACACTAGGACTCGCCTACTGGGAGCCCCGATCCAAAGGTCTTCACATCGTTAGTGCTAACAGAGGGGTCCACGCCTCGGAGGTCCGTGCCCTGCTAGTGCATATCAATAGAGTCCATGACCCTCAGTGTCAACAATGGAGTTCCTGAACCTTAGTTCCAACCAATGAAATCCGCAACCTTAGTTCCAAACAACCATGATATAACCCCGTAACATACATAATAAATGAAAACCAACTTTTGGTTATATATTTATGAAAATAGCCCGTACCATTTCGTGGTTGTGGGAGATCAAGTTATAAAACTCTGCTTTTAGTGTTAGTCCATAAAAACATTATTTTATTAGCCTTTACCCTCTCCCCAAGTAGTAAATCACACAGTGGGCCCAACCTGATCAACCTCATAAGGATATGCGTGCTAGCGAAAAAACCAAGGTAAATAGAAAGTGCGCTCTAAGTATAGAAAGGATAGAAGCCACCAAATAAGAACACATGTTACTTGAATAGCTATTAATAACCCAGCACCAACGCTACGGCCACACAGCCAACCCCGAAAGGCTGGGTATACTTGTAATGACCCTCATGGTCATTAATGATAAATACATGGTGTTTTGCATTCTAGAGCATTTTGATAGTTGTCCCAAGTCATTTATGACCTACTGGGACTAACAGTTTGGATCCCTAGAGACTCGGTCGAGAAATATCTCAAATTCCCTATTTTAGAGCCTAAAACTAAGTACTCGCTGACCCAAGTCAACTTTCCTTCAAGATGAGCTCGACATTAAATTCTGACAGTTTTGTTAGCTCCAAAATACCAAACAAAGTCAATATTGACCTTACGTTTGTGTTTCTTTAGTTTTCTTTTGTAATTTATGCCAATTTGTGGATTTTGGTTAAGCTTAAGGCCTAGAGTGGAGCTTGAGTGGTATTTTGGTGTTCAGAGTGTCAGATTCGAATTCTGACGCTTCCACCAGCTTCAAAATGGTAGTTTTAGTCTAGTGAAGGTGTTGGTTAGTTTACCGAACTTGTCGTTGCATTTTTGAGGTGTTGGTGGGAATGTTATGGTTTAGCCAACATTTTTCCGAAATAATATTGGATTCCACTTTCAACTACGTCATTGAGTCCAGAATGTATTTTTCACTAAAAATGCGTATATGGTTTTTTTGTTGCTGGATTTCATTTCAATTCCGTGCCTTTGTTTGAAAATTCTGCAGTTGCAGATTTTCTGAATTAAGCGCGATCGCGCCCATCGCAGCCAGTTAAAAACAACAGGGATTCAATTTTTTAGTTTATTTTTCAACCCTTTTCTCAGTTTCTCCTCTTGTCCTTGTGTTATACTTGCTGGGAAATTCCATCAAAATTCTTGCTGGGAAATAAATCACAACAGAATGACTAGGACTCGTGTTGGATCGACAAATCAAATGATATTTTTGTTCCAATTTTTGTCTCTTCTTCTCTCTTTGAATCAAACTTTTCCTTTAATTCTTTGTATTATTTGGTCTACATACCGGAACTGATAATAATGATACACAAAAGATCTTTCTTGGCTCTCTCTTGGTCCTTGGCTTGTCACATGAGTCTGAATTTCATATTTTCGTATATGAAAAAAAGTATACATATCTTTATATAAAAAATTATCTCTTAATTGGTTCCACCTTTTTGCAGGGTGAAGACACTAGTAGCTATGGAGCACAGATGACAAAGACATGTTGTATGAGTAACCCATTACCTTCTAGGTGGAATTGCCACAACATGGGATAAGAACCAATAGTTCATTATCTAATGGATCTTTCCATTCTAAACTCTACTCGAGAGTTATTAGTAATTATCAAATTCTTTGTTTTGTGATGGATTGTTCAAACCACATGAAAAAGAATTTAGTCAAAATTTTCAGGGAAACTACAAGATAGAAAAGAATATACCAATCCTAAGGATCTATAATATTAATTTTAGATCCAGGATAAAAATAGAAAGAGATTCAAGATAATGATTTGGATGTTCTTGTAGGTTTCCATCGCATTATTGAGACCTTTAGGGAGGGTACTTCATAAGTAGTCGAGATAAGACAGACCGATGACACTTTGGCCTATCATTCTATGACTTCCCTATGCAATCTTTTCCATTAAGGAAGATCTCAATGCACCTAACCTAACTATTACCTCCTTCTACTATCACCTACCTCTGATCAGCATTCCAATACTTCAAAGCACACATGTTGTCTTGAGTAACGAAAATATTGATACGAATCCAGTGCCCCAAAAACCTACAGGTTCCTGGATGAGAACCCATGATTTAATCCACTAGTTTGAGTGCCTGTATCATGTCGAGAAGAGAAAATGAAGAAAATACTTTTAGTCTACCAATCCAGATTGAAACCGTTAACATGAGAAATTTCAGTTCAGCCTTAGCTAATCCATAAGTCCGATACAACTATATATATGATTTAGCATGAAGA
>JBDJHY010146316.1:0-13017 GCA_039654485.1 Withania somnifera | reverse complement strand
ATCATTTTTCTAATAATTGCTGGGACTTGAGACTGACTCCGTTCGATAGTGAGTACTGCAGCGGGGACTTGAGCCCGTCGTCGTACGACAGTGTGTATATTTTTTTAACATACATGGTACTGCTGGTTATGGAAACATGATGATACCCGATTTATTAAGGACTTTTTGTGATACGATAATATACTTGTGTCGTATGCCTTGATTTTCCAATGAAGGCTTGATGATACTATTGATATGAGGCATGAGATATCGGGCTTGAGATTCATTATGGTTCTGTTATTGGGATGTAAGGTTTTGATGATGTTTATGTGTGTGTTTAATTTTCTGCACTTGTTTTCTTCAGGGTGCTCATAGGTCGGATTAGGGGGCTATGGGTGAGCGTGTTTTCTGTGTACGTTGCTCTTCCTTATGAGGGACTTGTCAATGTTTAATTGTGTTGCTGTATTATCTCTGTTACTGCTTAGTTGACATTCTTGGTTAATTGTTGCTTTGTGTTAAGTGGGATTTTGTGCCTGATGTTATTGATCATTCATTCATCCTTTTTACATGAGGTTACCAGTATACCGTCTATGTTCTACTCCTATCTTCTTTAATTCCTATTTATTGTATTATTATTCGCATATATTGTTGCAAGGATTCTGGTTACGTCTTCCTTCATTGCCTAAGATCCTGTTATGTGATAAGCTAGCGATACTTGTCTACTTGTAATTGATTCTTGATTGAGTAGCTAGATTCCCTTGATGGTACTAATTGATTTTGTTACCCCTTTCTTGTATTCCATTATTTATTACTTTTATTATTGTTATGGGCCCAGTGGGCCCTTAAAGCCTACTGGGTTCTGGTTGCTTCGGCAGTTGTACTCATACTACACTTCCACATATGGAGATCCAAGTACAGGTTCCCAATCATGATATAAAGTCAGTTGTTCCTTTGAATTCCACCTACTTCATAGATTTAGGGTGAGCTTGGTGTCTGGCTTATACCTGCTTCTCTTCGGATTGGCATTTATATTTGATCTCTATTGGATGTTGGAGACATAGTTGTATTAGATTTCCTGTTTCTGTAATTAGTGGTTCGATTGACATTGATTTTGGGTTTTGGGTATTTAATTGATACTTACACTTCCATATTTATTCATTCTCTTACGGGTGGTATAGTAGGTTCCATCATGATTCGTAAAATCGGGTCGTGACAAATTAACATCAGAGCCTAGGTTCATTGGTGTTAGTGTACAGAACCAATGTCTATTAGAGTCCTGCTGATCGGCGCGGAGACATCAATTGCTTATCTTCGGTAGGCTATAACGATATTTAGGAAAATTGACTCTTTGTTTTAAATCCTGTATCGTACGTATATCCTTGATAGTTCATTGAAAGTCTTACTCATTGTCATCACTCTTTTTCAGATGCCTCGTACATGTTCATCTACAACCAAGAAGACAACTAATGCACTAGTAGAAATGCCTACTCCAGCTACTGCTTCTGAAGTTCCACCAGTGCTTGCAGCACCAGTTGCAGCGCCTATGGAAGCACCTATCATAGTAACTGCTGCAGTGCCATCCCCCGATATTTGTAGTGTTCTTTGGAAGCTGCTTAGTGCCTTTGGAGGCCCTCTTACAGATGGGACACAACCAACAATCCCAATATCTCTACCTATAGTGTAGCCAGTGCCGCCAGTTGTCCCGATCGTGACTCCTATACCTGTTCAGGTTTTACCAGTGCCACTGTTGACTCCTATTGTTGAGCAGAAACCGACTAAGACAAAATCGGAATAGAAACTCCTAACTAGGTTCTTGAGATTGGATCTGCCCAGATTTACTAGCGCACTAGGGGAGGATACTCATGAGTTTATAATTGAGTGAGAGGAATGATTGACCAACATAGGTATGCTAAAGGCCCATGGTGTACCCTTTACCACCTACTAGATGCGTGGTGCAGCTAAGAAATAGTGGCGAGCATTTATAGTTTTTAGAGCCGCAGGTTTATCACAACCGACTTGGGATGAATTCTCAAAGTGTTCATGAAGAAATTCGTATCCAGGGCTGAGAGGAAGCACCTGAGGGAAAAGTTCAGGAGGCTTGATAGGGTTCTATGTTCGTGGCTTAATATGAGGCTAAATTCCACCAGTTATTAGTTATGGGGTTGATTCATGCCTATAGAGGACGAGAGAGTCTGCAAGATGGCTTATGGGTTGAGGGATAGGCTCCACAAGGCTGTAGCATTATTGGTTTCTAACGGTCATCCATTCTAAGTCGTGGTGGATCATGCAAAATTGATGGAAGCCCTCTATCGTGAGTCACGTTAGCATAACAAACGATTAAGGTTTTATGGAGGTTATAGTAGGTCCGGTTCTAGGGGCCGCAGTCAGTTCTGTCAGTCGTAGGGACAGTCTAATAGGTCGGTTAAGGCATCATTATAGGTTTTGTATCCATCTCCTGCAGTTTTCACAAGGATTTGGATCATCACATCAAAGTGGACAGATGGGTTTCAGTAGAGGAGCTCGGTAGAGTAGGCCATCTGGGATGTGTTATGAGTGTAGCCTTGCGGGTCATTATTCTAGAGCATTTCCGAAGAAGGGCACCATTTAGCCTGCTCCTTAGTCTACACAACCATTTAGATCAGTGCCTTCGCTGGCTAGATGTGAGGCACAGGGTGGTTATAGAGGTGGAGGCCAACATGGTAAAGGTAGTGGACACAATGGTGGTCGTCATGGCACTAATCACCAGTTATATGCCATTCCTGCTTGACCTGAGGCTATGTCCTCAGATGATGTGATTATAAGTTTGATTTCTGTGTCTTCTATACCTATGACAACATTATTTAACCTTGGGTCTACTTGTTCATATGTGTCTTCCAATTTTGCACCCTGTTTGGGGTTTCCTAGTGATGTGATGTTTATATTTATACATATTGCTAAACCCAGTAGGGGATTCTTTAGTAGTGGATTGGGTGATTTGATCATGTTTGATTTCTGTTGGTGGATTAGACAAATGTGCTGACTTCATGTTGCTAGATATGGTGGACTTTGATATTATTTTGGGTATGGATTGGTTTTCCCCTCATCATGCAGTTTTGGATTGCTACTCCAAGACCGTTACCTTAGCAGTACCAGGTTCATCTCAGGTTGTGTGACATGGTTCTAGTTGATGCGCACCAATAGGCCTTATTTCTTGCCTTCAGGCTAGGAGGTTAGTGGGGAGGGGGTGTTTGGCATACTTAGCATAAGTTCGTGATATTCAGGTTGGTGCTCCTACTCTTAAGTCTTTTCTTATTGTTTTTGAGTTCCTAGATGTATTTCCGATCGATCTACTAGGCTTACCACTAGAGCAGGATATTGAATTTGCTATTAATTTAGAGTCAGGAACTAAGCCCATTTCTATTGCTCCATATTGTATGGCTCCTACTGAGTTAAGTGATCTGAAGGTTCAGCTTCAAGATTTGCTAAACAAAGGTATTATCTATTCTAGTGTGTCACCTTAGGGTGCACCAGTCCTATTTGTAAAGAAGAAGGATGGTACGATGAGAATGTGTATTGATTATCGGCAGCTGAATAAAGTTACTGTGAAAAAAAGATATCCTATGCCTAGAATTGATGACTTGTTTGATCTTCTACAGGGAGCAACAATGTTCTCTAAAATTGATTTGAGGTCTGGTTACCATCAATTATGTATTCGGATAGAGGATATTCCTAAAAAATATTTCAGGACTCATTACAGTCATTATGACCTTCTAGTTATGTCTTTGGGTTAACCAATGCTCCTGCAGCTTTTATAGACCTGATGCATAGGGTGCTTAAGCCCTATCTGGACTCGTTCATGATTGTTTTTATTGATGAAATCTTTGTATATTCGCAGAGTAAGTTCGATCATAAGGAACACTTATGATTGATTCTCCAAACACTGAGAGAAGTTCTCAAAGTGTGAGTTTTGGTTAGAGTCTATTGCATTCTTGGGGCATGTAATGTCCAAACTTGGGATTAAAGTTAATCCATCCAAGATTCAGGTAGTACATGAATGGCCAAGACCGACTTCTGTTTCTGAGATTCACATTTTATTGGGTTTGGCCGGATATTATCGGTGTTTTGTTGAGTTTCTTCAATTGCAGCACCTTTGACCAGAATGACTAGGAAGGATGTTGTATTTCAGTAGTTATGAGTGTTAGTTGAGCTTCTCAAAGCTCAAGGACTCATTGTCTTTAGCGCCAGTTTTGACTTTGCCAGTGGAGGTTCATGGTTTTTTTTGTGTATTATGATGCCTCCTGGGTTTTGTGTTGATGTAGCAGGGTTGAGTTATTGCATATGCTTCAAGGAAGCTGAAGATGTATGAGCTTAACTACCCCACTCATGACTTAGAGTTTGCGGTGGTAGTATTTTCACTTAAGATTGGGAGACATTATCTGTATGGGGTCTAGTGTGAGATCTTTACTGACCGTCGCAATCTTCAGTACATTATGAATCAGAGGGAGTTAAATTCCAGGAAACGAAGGTGGATTAAACTACTGAAATACTATGACATCTCCATTCTCTATCACTCGAAAAGACAAATGTAGTAGCTGATGCCTTGAGTCGGAAAGCGGTCAGTATGGGTAGTCTAGCAGCCTTGTTAGTTTCTAAGAGGCCCTTGGCAGTGGAAGTTCAGTCGTTGGCTAATCAATTGGTTAGACTTGATCTTTCAGACCCAGGCATGTATTGGTATGTGTTGAGGCCAAATCTTCCTTGATAGATTAGATTTAACAGCAACAGTTCGAGGATAAGAGGTTGGTTTTCCTCCATGGAGAGGTATTAGCTAGAAAGGCCGGTAGATCTTCTATTAAATTAGATGGTGCGCTTTTGTTTGATGGTCACATTTTTGTACTTCTGTCTGGTGACTTGAGGCAGTTGATCTTACATGAGGCTCACAGTTCCTGGTACTCTATTCATCCCGGTGTAGCCAAGATATATCTAGACCTACGACAGTTGTACTGGTGGAAAGGAATGAAGAGGGATATTATTGAGTATGTTTCTAAGTGTTTAAATTTTCAACAGGTTAAGTATGAGCATCGAAGACCAGGTGGTTTCATGCAAAGACTTCTTATTTCGACTTGGAAGTGGGAGCGAGTGACTATGGACTTTGTTTCTGGGCTGCCGCGGACTACCAAAGGTTTTGATATGGTTTGGGTCGTTGTTGATAGGCTGACCAAGTCAGCACACTTCATTTCTACTCATTCCTCTTATAATGCTTAGCATCTGCTCAAACGAATATTCATAAGGTAGTTAGATTTCATGGTGCTCCTTTCTCTATCATTTTCGATAGAGGCACCTAAGTCACTTCACAATTTTAGAGGTCTATTCAGCGAGACTTTGGTACCAAGGTGTATTTGAGTACCGCATTTCATCATTAGACCGAAGGTCAATCCAAGCGGACTATTCAAGTGTTAGAGGATATGCTGAGAGCTTAGGTGATGGACTTTGGTGGTGCTTGGGATCAGAACCTACCGTTGGCTGAGTTTTCTTATTATAATAGTTATCACTCCAACATCGATATGGCACCATTTAAGGCATTGTATGGTAGGCGGTGTAGATTGCCTATTGGATGGTTTGATGGTTTTGAGGCCAGAGTCCAATCTATAGACTTGTTGTGTGATTCAATTGATCAGGTTCGATTGATTCAGGATAGGTTGAGGGCAGCCCAAAGTAGGTAGAAGAGCTACGCTGATCGTAGGCTATGTGCCTTAGAGTTTGGAGTTGGTGATAGAGTGTTTCTTTGGATATCTCCTATGCGCAGTGTGATGAAATTTGGTAGGCGTGACAAGCTTAGTCTCAGGTATATTGGGCCATATGAGATTTTGGACAGAGTTGGATATGTTGCCTATATATTGTCCTTACCTCTTATGCTTTCAGCCGTTCATTTGATATTTCATGCTTCTACATTGCGGCGGTATATTCCCAATGAGTCTCATGTCATTCGGGAGGATTCAGTGTATCTAGATGAGGATTTATCCTTTGTTGAGGAGTCGGTGAAAATTTTGGCTAAGGAAGCTACTTGGAAGATCGACAGTGAGATGCGGAAGCAATATTTACAACTATTTGAGGCATCAGGTACATTGTGTTCCCATTTATTTCTCTCTTTTACTTGACTTTTGGGGACGAAAGTCTTTTTATTAGTGGATATTCTAATGACCCTCACAGTCATTTATGATAAATACACAACATTTTTCTTTGTAGAGCATTTTAATAGTTTTCCTAAGTCATTTATGACTTGCTGGTATGATAGTTCAGATCCCTAGCGATGCGGTTGAGAAATATCTCAAATTGCCTATTTTAGAGCTTAAAACTAAGTACTCGTTAACCAAAGTCAACTTTTCTTCAAGAAGAACTCAGGATTAAATTTTGACATTTCCATTAGCTCCAGAATGCCAAACAAAGTCAAGATTGACCTAAGTTTGTGTTTCGAAGTTTTAATTTGCAATTTATGCCAATTTTTGGATTTTAGTTAACTCTAAGGCCTAAAGTGGAGCTTGGGTGATATTTTGATGTTCAGAGTGTTGGATCGGAATTCTGACACTTCCATCAGCTCCAGAATGGTGAAATTAGGATAGTTAGGGTGTCTGTTGGTGTGCTTAGTGTAATTTTGAGTACCTTGGTAGAGTAGTGCATTTTCGATTATTTTTGGTTTTAGGGGTCATCTTTCTTAAATGACCTCGGATGGAGGTTTCAACGATTATATTGGATCTAGAATGTCACTTCCATGTTGTTTATATATTTAGTTTATTGAAATTGAACTCAAAAACTCATTCTAGACCCCTCGGAGTTCTTGTTTTAAGCTGGTGTGAAATGGAAGGCACAGACCGCCCCTGCAAGGGGGGTCACACCTGTGAATTTTCCCCTGCATGGGGGGAGGGGGGAGAGGGGGGTCGCTCCAGTGACCTTCACCCCAGCAACCCCTTGAAACCCCCTTGCAGCATTAGCAGTAGCAATAAATAACTGCAACCCCTTCAGCCATTTCGTTTAGAAAACCAAATTCTCGTCTTTTCTCCCAATGTCTAAGGCATAAACTTGAGGAAAACCATTTCAATCTTGAATATAAAGTTCCCAAAAGGTTCCTTCCATTGTCCCTACCTCCGGTAAGTTCTACTTTGCTTTAATTCATAAATTTCTTAGGTTCCTCCATTAATGACCCCAATTGATGAAGTTGATAAAATCATTCCATAATCAATATATTATTTTGTAATTATTTTTTTGAGTATATTTTTCTTTTAGTATCGTTAATACATCGAAATTCCAATGTTTAATCAATAAAACTTGCATCTTTGACCCCGTTATAGTCAAATATGTCTGAGTTGTTTTGGAGCCCTTCCCGCATCCGAATTATGCTTAATTTTAGAGCATGGGTTTCTATTAATGATGGGAACCCTGTGGAGAAGTTTATTTTCTCTTATGATATATGGGCCCCGTAGGATCAATTTAGGCCCGATTTTAGGCCAAGTCCATAATTTAGCATAAATCATACCGTTACCAATATTGACATATAATATACTTTGACGCAAGTTTTAGAGCATTTGGATAACGGTTGATATCAGTCGGAGTACCATTCGTGAGCTTGCATCGCTTTGTCATCGGATGACAGGTAGGCTCCGTAGGGCTATCTCTAGGGTTATAGCTTTAATAATTGAACTAAATAGCATCCTTAGATTGGGTAGTTAGGTGGATATAGCGATTTGGTATCGTTCATTTGTCCATCCTGTGTATACATAATATATATTTGGAATTCGGTCTATATAGTGCATGTGACTTAGAAGTTGGCTGGAGATAATTGTGACGGGCATAAGAAATTTTTATTATATGATCACATGTGTATATATACTTATTAATCTGTTGTGCATTCATGACATGAGAGGTTGGGCCTATGGCTCTGATGAGAGTGCACTATGGTTGGGTCAGTATCACCACTGGACTATTGAGCCATGATGGATAGAGCTAATTTTACTAATAAAGATGAATAATGATATAAATCAATAAATAGTAATACTCTAATAATAATAATATAAGTAATAATCTTCTTATTGTTTTAGACTCGGCATTATATCGAGCATCGGGTAATGCAATTTTACATATTTTAGGCTAGTCCTTACATCCTGGCACAGGGAAATATCATTTGACTAATAAATGCTAGTACTTGAGACCAACTCCGTTCGACAGTGAGTACAGACGCTGGCACTTGAGTCCGTCGTCGGACGACAGTGAGTACAACTTTATGGCACTTATCATCTTTTACTGTTATGGAGACATTGATGATATATTTCCTTTGAGGATATTGGTGATACATCTATATTGATGCATCGTATGCCCTTACTTGACGAGTACGCTTGATGAGATTATGAAGATTCGACACGAGATATTAGGCTATTGAGACCATTGAGGCTCTGATATTTAGGATGTGTGGTTATGATTACGTTAGAGATCGAACTTGGTGACATACCTCCATGGACCTTATCTCCGAGCTACGACGACACAGAGGGGGGTTATAGAACGGAGGAGTGATATACCTGGAATATCTATGTTAGCCTTCCATGGGTTCTGCATGCTGGGCCTAAGGGTACCAGAGGAGAAGCATACTTCATGATGTGTATTTACTTTTCTGCACTTGTTTTCTTTAGTGTACCCCTGGTAGTATGGTGATGCCTATAGGTGAGCATGTTTCTGTGTATGCTGCACTTCTTTCAGGGACTTGTCAATGTTTATTTGCATTACTTTATTATTCTTATTACTTCTTAGTTATTATTATTGCTGAATTGATACTTCCTATTATGTGGGATATTGTGCCTTCTACTACTATTCATTTATCCTTTACTTGAGGTCACTGGTATACCGTTCATGTTCTCCTTTTGTCTTTTTTTGACTCCTGTTTATTGTATTATTATTCACATATACTATTGCAAGGATTCCGAGTATGTTTTCCTTCATTGCCTGAGATCTTCTTATGTGATTATCTAGCGATACATGTCTACTTGTACCTGATTCTTGTTTGAGTAGCTAGCTTTCCTTGTTATGTTATTTGCTTCAGTGACCCATTTATTGTATTCCACTATTTACTGCTTTTATTATTGTTGTGTGCCTAGTGGGCCCCTTAAGCCTACTAGGTACGGGTTGGTTCAGCAACTTGTACTCATACTACACTTGCACATGTGCAGATCTGAGTATAGGTGCCTGACCGTAATTAAAGATTGCTTTTCGTGCAGACTACATTCTACTTTTTAGACTCAGGGTGACTTGGCATCCAACTTTACCTGCTTCTCTTCGACATTATCATTTCTATTTGATCTCCATGTATTTTCGGAGATACAATTGTATTAGACATTTTGATTTCTTGTTCTGTACTAAGTGGTTCATTTGAAACTGATACAGGGTTTTGGGCATTTATGTTAACTCTTATTACTTCCTTTTTACTCACTTATATACTAGTATCTTAAACTTGTGCGTTACAATTTGATATAGTGGTCCTCCGTTTCAGCTTCATACTACATGGTTGGTTTTCCTACTGGTGGTATAGTAGGAGCCATCATGATTCGTAAAATTGAATCGTGACATCACCCTCTATAATTCTATCACAACTAACCTGGAGTATGGCCAATGAAAATTTGCGACCTCTAGCCAATAAATATGCAGTATATATATATATATATAAGGATAATATTAGAATAATAATAATTTTAAAAAATAAGAAACGGAACACCGACTAGCATGGTGTTCTAACACAAAACTGCTCCATACTCTAAGCCCTAACAAAGAAGATAACCTACAACAAGGCTCTAACAAGAATTTTACTCTAAAATTTAAAAAATAGGCCAGGGAGTCAGAAAATCTAATTAAACCCAATTCGACCCACCAAGATCCTAACCCACATGCACTTTATAAAATATACTATCTCACTAAGACAAGTCTAGAGTAATGAAATTTGTATCCTACCTCTTGGTTGAACTACGCCCTTAAACTATCACACAAAAACCTTCTCCTTCCATGAAATCTCAGAATACTGTCACATTATAAAAGACATAACTTCCATTTTAAGACGAGAACAACGAGACCCATATTGATAATTTGTAAATCGAGAAAATATCAAATAAAAAATTGACTCATAGGAACAGAATTAAAATTTATAATTATCTTCTTTGTGAGATAAGGAAGTTATGCCCAAACATTGAGCAAAGATGGAATTTATTTTGAGGCTCAAAAAAGCACGAAAAGATTAAAAAGATCAAGAATTCTAATTGAAATTATAGTCAAAATTAAAGAAAAAGTAATTGTAAAGGTAACAGGAAGAACACAAAGGGAGTAAGACGGACTTAACAGAGCTAAAATCCAAGAAAATCCATTAAAAATAATACCAGTTTTCCATAAGATCAAGAAATTTCGATTTAAACATTGAAGAATTGGATGTTGAACAATATATACAACCACGAGTCCTTTCTTTGCAAATACAGGGATCCTTTGCTATAGTGAACTGACCTAGGCCTGATACTTCATGAACCTAAAGAAGGAACTGGACTAGGTCCAACTGTTCTTCTTTGTAAATGTGGAGGATCTTTCGCAAAAAAAAAAAAAAGATATCTGGTCTTTGCGAACACAACTTACGACCACAAATGAAGAATAAAAGAGGTCTGTACCAGCAACAGCAAACTAGAAAAAATTCCAAGTAAGAAATAGTTTTAAACGGACCCTTAGAATTCTTTCGTAGCTCTGATAATGAAAATTAACTATGCTACTTTAATGGAATAGCATTTCTTACTCAATGGGATCGAAGAAATAAATAACTAAGTTCATCTCATTGAAACATTGACCAAAAGAAATACTTTTTAAAATTTCATATAAAACCCTACCAAGCACCCAAAATTAGTCTACAAGTTTCAAAACCTGAATCAAAGGTCCTGCTAACCCAAACCCCTTGTGTCATAGCTAATGGAGTCGTCAGAAGTTGAACCTGACCTAACTCCAATAGTTGTTAAAGTAAAATTTTTAGCTCAAACTTCACTATTTTCTCATCAACAGATATGAGGATTGGTCATTGGGAATCTCTAGAAAGAACAGTTAGTAGGACTTCTAGACAAGGGGTTTATCGGGTTAGTGTGTCACCCTAGGGGGTCCTATCTTATTCGTGTGAAATAAAGATGGTTCTACGTGTATATATTATCAAATTAATGACTTATTCAATCAGATTTAGGGTTCTAGTCACATCTCAATAATTGATATATGTTATTGCTATCATTAGCTTAAGGTTAGGGAGAATGATATTCTAAAGAGAGATTTCAGAACCCATTGTGTCCATTATGAGTTTGTGGTCATTTCCTTTGATTTTACTAATGCTCCAGCAACCTTTATAGATGAACTATATGTGGTAGTATTCATTGATGATATTCTAGTTTATCCCAGAAGTGAGGGAGAGCATGCAAATCATCTTAGAGTTGTTCTTCAGACTCTTTGAGACCGTGAGCTCTATGAAAAATTCTCTAACTGTGAATTCTTGATAAATTAAGTTACATCTTGGGTCATATCATCTTCAGTGAGGTATTGGAATAGATTTACAGAACATAGATACTGTGAGAAATTGGACCATACCTACCTCTTGGTCAAATACCCATATCTTTCTAGGTTTAGGTGGGTACTATCGCAGATCCATTTAGGGCTTTTCTGCCATAGCCTCTTTCTTAAACAAATTGACTTAGAATAAGGTAACTTTGAGTGGTCAGATCAGTATGAGAAAAAATTTCTGGAGTTGAAAACTAGGTTGACCCCAGCTCCAGTGATGACTTTGTCAGAGGGAAAAGAAGGTTTTGTAGTGTATTGTGATGCTTATCGATTTTTTCTTAGGTTTTTATTGATGCATCTTAATGAGGTAGTAGCTTATGCTTCCCAACAACTTAAGGCTCACGGTATGACTATCCTACTCATGATCTTAATCTGGCAACTGTAGTCTTTACTTTGAAAATTTAAAGGCCTTTTCTTTTTGGAATGCATGTGAATGCGTTTAATGGTCATAAGAGTCTTCAATATGTGTTTGATTAGAAATAATTTAACTTTTTACTATAGTAGATGGTTGGGATTATTAAAAGACTATGACATGAGTGTGGTGTATCATCCAGGAAAGGAAAATATAGTGGATAATACCCATAGCAGGTTATCTATGGGTAGTGTAGCTCATGCTGATAAGGGTAAGGGAGAGTTAACTAGATAGGTGCACAAGCTTGCATATTTAGGAGTTCGGTTGGTGGGTGTTGATGATAATGTATGTTGGTTTAGAATTCTTTCTAATGATCTTTAGTGGTTTAAGTGAAGGAGAATTAGGATAGTTATCTGGTCTAGTTCTGCTGCAGGGTGAAGTCTAGAAGAAAAAAATGTAGGTTTTTCCCAAGGGGGAGATGGTGTTCTTCATTATTTGGACCAGTTGTGTGTCTCAGATGTTGATTGGTTAATAGGGAAGATCTTTTCTGAGGCCATAGTTCCAGTTATTCTATTCATCCCGGGCTATTAAGATGTATAGATACCTTAGAGAGGTCTATTGGTGGAATGTGATGAAGAAATACATCGCTGAGTATGTCGCTAATTGTTCTAACTGTCAGCAAGAAAAAGTAGAGCATCAGAGGCTAGAAGGTGAGTTGCATAACTTTGAGATTCCAACTTGGAAATGGGAAGTGATTATTATGGACTTTGAGCATCTCATTTTGTTTTCTAACATGATTCCTGTTAATGCATATATCATTTTTGTTTCAATACTTATAACCTTACAACCTAATGGCATATTTATTTCACTTAATTTATAATATAGTGTTAAAGCTAAGTCTTTATGTTCATCTTTCATTGATATATGTACAGTAAATTTTAGTTTTTGATAAATTAAATTTCCTTTTATTACTGATATTAAAGCATCTTGCAAGTTTTCTAATATTCTATCATCTAATATATAAATTTATATAGGTGTATCTATATTTTTCTGAAAATATGCTTTTATGGTAAATTCTACCCCTCCAAAATAAATATTCCTATATT
>JBDJHY010146306.1:0-13018 GCA_039654485.1 Withania somnifera | reverse complement strand
GAACATGGCTTATCTTCTTGCTTTCAGGATAGTCGTGTAGTATCTCGGGGTACTTGGCATATCTTGTATATGTTAGAGATGTTAGTGTTGAGTCTGTGACTCCTAAGCTAGTACATGTTGTCAGTGAGTACCTTGTTGTCTTTTAGACTAACCTTCCTACCTTACCACCTAAGAGAGACATTAATTTTAGTATTGAGTTATAGCCGGACATAGACCTTTGTCTATTGAACCTTATTTATGGAACCTTACGAGATGAGAGAGATTAAGGGTCAGCTTTAGGACTTGCTAGATAAGGGAATTATTCGTCCTAGTGTATCATGTGGCGTGCTCCTGCTTTATTTGTAAAGAACAAAAGATGGCTCTATGAGTATGTATTGACTACAGACAGCTTAATGGTGTGACTGTGAAGAATAAGTATCATATGCCTCATATTGATGTCTTATTTGATAAAATTTAGGGTTCAGTCATATTCTCTCAGATAGATTTAAGGTCTGGTTTCGATCAGTTATTGATTTAGATTGAGGATATCCCAATAATAATGTTTAGGACTCGATATGGACATTATAAGTTCCTTGATGTCTAATGGGTTTACTAATTCACCCGCATCTTTTATGGATTTGACGAATCATGTGTTTAGTCCCTAGCTTGATTATTTTTTCATTGTGTTCATCGACCACATCTTGATGTATTCTTGGAGTAGACAGGTGGCACACCTAAAAACTAGTGAGGGGAGACTGGAACCTTACACCTTGAAAGGTCGAGAGAACCTAATACCAAGTGTATTCCTGCTGATCTTATTAGATATCTGTCACGATCCGAATTTATAGATCATGATGGCACCTACTATAGAACCATTAGGAGAACCAAACCCCGTAGTCCATAGCTGAAGTGGAGTACTACTACATTAATTGCAGAAGAATATCAAAAGTCATATGAAAATAGTAAAGTTTTGCGGAATTAATAAAATAAATAACCACCCAAAATACGGTATCAGTGTTAAACGAACCACTAAGTACAGAAATGATAAAACTGAAAAATATAGTATCAGTATGTCTTTGAAATACAATTGAGATCAGTAAAACATAAGTCTAAAGAGAAGCAGGATCAAGCTGAATGCCAAGCTCACCCCGAATCTCTGATGTGAATGAAATCCGAATGAACAACGAACTGTGTATCACGAACAAAAACCTGTACTCGGATTTGCACAAGTTCAAGTGTAGTATGAGTACAAGTCGTCGAAGCAACCCGTACTTATTAGGTTTCGAGGGCCCACTGAGTGCATAACAATAATAAATGCAGTAAATAATAGAATACAAGAAAAAAAGTCACGAATGCAATTAGTACAATACAGGAAAACTAGTAACTCAGTCACAAATCAAGTGTCACTTAAACCGATAGTGCTAGCTAATCACATAAATGGATCACAGGCATTGAAAGAAAATGTACCCGGTATCCTTGAGACAATATATGTGAAATATAACAATAATAGAGGGAATCAAGGAAGATAGAATTAGAACATGGTCAGTATACTGGTAACTTCAAGTGAAAGGATAATTTGAATGAATAGAAGTAATAAACACTAGTCCGACATAGCATAAAACAACAAAAATCCAACAAGGACAACTATACATTAATACAATTATAAAGTAAATAATTAAATGATAACAAGTCCCCCAAAATAAAGTGCAACGTACACCAAAAGAAACATGCTCATCGCAGGCATTACATCTCATCCGGGGTACACTAAAGAAAACAAGTGCCGAAAGTAAACACAATGCATAAAGTAATCATCCTGTGTATGCATCTCCTCCGGTACCCATAGGTTCAGCAGGAAAAACCCATGGAAGGCTACCCTAAAAGTTCCCAATGTATGTTATCCCCTGTACTACACATACCCCCTCCTCCGTGTCTCGTGGAAGCCCGGAGGTCGGTCTATGGGGGTGCGTCACCACATATAAACTCTAACATCATCATGTCCTCACATCTCTAAACATAGAGCCCCAAGTGTCTCAATAGTCTGGCATCTAGTGCCTATATCAAAAGTATGACGTATTATGATGAAAAACAATCGTACCATCAAGTCCAACTCGACTAATCAAGGCTACAAGCCTATATATCAGCATCTGATCATAATCATCAATAAATCGGGTATCACCATGTATCCATAACCAGTAGTGACACAAGTGTCAAGCTGTACTCACTGTCGTACGGTGACTGACACAAGTCCCAGCACTGTACTCACTATCGATTCTAGGTCAGACTCAAGTGCCAGCATAAATTAAGTCAAAATGATATTTTTTCCCCCATGCTTGGAGGGAAATCCTGGACTAAAACAAGTAAAATTAGTGTTACCAGGTGCTCGACTCCATGTCGAGTCAAAATCAGTAAAAAGCCAATCACTTATATTACCAATAAGTATTCCGGTTTCTCAATTCATATTGTTATTCATCATGACTATCATAATCTTTCTTTAGCCTCTGCAGCTCAAAATCAAGTGGTGATACTAGCCTAGCCCCAATATACTATCATCGGAGCCTTAGGCTCGGCCTATCGTGTCATAAATGCACAACACGTCAATAACACATATAAATCACATATAAACATGAGATATCCACATATTATACCTTGCACGAGCATCTATAATCAATTGTTAATTCTTGGGCCCCATATCACTCGGGTGCCGATATATCATTATCAATATAGGACGGACGAAAGAGTGGTACTGGGGTACTATAATACCTAGCTACCCAACCCAAGGATGCTATTTAGTACAATTATTAAAGCTATAAACCCAGAGATAGCCTCACGGAGCCTACCTATAATCCGACAAAGCTTTGCAATATCATGAATTGTACTCCGACTGATATCAAACATGCTCCAAAAGATCTGAAACTTATGCCAATACATTTTATATATTAATACAAGTCTAACGGTGTACTTTATGCTAAGTTTCAAACTAGACCCAAAATCGGGCCTAAAATGGTTTTGCAAGGCCCACTTACCAAAACCGTAATCAAACTTTACCACGGGGTTCCTAATGCTACTAGGAACCCATGCTTCAAATTTGAGTACAATGCAAATGCGGGAAGGGCTTCAAATCAGCCCGAACAGATTTGATCCAAAAGGGGTTAAAGGTTCAATCTTTACGATTATAACGTTGGAATTATGATGAGTTAATAATCTTAGGAGCAATATATATCCAATTGAAGAAGAATTATACAAAAATAATTGAGTTATGAAATGATTTCGTCAACTTCATACTTTAGGCCATTAATGGAGGAATTGAAGAAAACAAGAAAAAAGAAGAGAAGGAAACTTACCCAAATTCTTGTAGAAATCGATGAAGAATTTTGATAAGAACTCCTTTGGCCTTGGAAGGGTGTTTGGAAAGGGTTTTTTCTTTGGAACGGAGGGTATATGAGTTTTTGGTTGAGTAAAAACGAACATAGCTTTGGCTGGGCACTTATATACTTACCAGTCAGGTAACACATCGCGATCGCATGGATATGGGACGCGATCACATAGAGTATTATTGGTGACCTTCGCGATCGCATGAGATTGCCCGCGATTGCGTAAAGCAATTCCTTGCTTCATCGCGATCGTGTGGCTTGAGCCTCGATCGCATAGAGTTAATACAAAATTGGTCATCGTGATCGCGTGAGGGTTCACCGCGATCATGTAGTGATGCATGACCTGCACCAATTACAGGTTTATTTTTGTATTCTTAGAATTTTGTCTGGGGGTTCGGGGATCAAACGGAGTCCAATTATGACAAATCAAATATGCTCACAGCATGAAAATGATATTCTGGACTCAACAAAATGGACAAAACTAAAATCCGAGGTTGTTCACTCAAAATAACCCCTCAAACCAAATGGTGCCAAAAGTGCACTTTCATGCTAACACTTCGAATTTGCAATAAGAAGTTCAAAAATTATACCAACCCATCACCTAGCATAAATTCATTATTTCGGAGCTGCTAGAAGAATCAGAATTCCAATCAGACACTCCGAATATTGAATTACCACTCAAGAAAAACTTTAGACCATAACCTTAACTAAAAACCCATAATTTCGCACAACTTTCAGCTGAAACCTCCAAAATACAAACTTAAGGTCAATCTTGACTTTGTTTGGTATTCAGAGCTAATAGAACTGTCAAAATTAAATTTCAAGATCATTTTGAAGGAAAGTTAACTTTGTTCAATGAGTACTTAGTTTTAGGCTCTAAAATAGGAAACTTGAGATATTTCTCGACTGAGTCGCCAAGGATCCGAACTGTCGGTCCCAGCAAGTGATAAATCACTTGGGGCAACTACCGAAATGCTCTAGAATGCAAAACATCGCGTATTTATCATAAATTACCATGAGGGTCATTACACAACCCAAACTATATTCTAGAGACAACGTAAAACACACTAGAAAAGCCACATTTCCCTTGGGGTATATAACAAGTGAAAAGACCAGCAAGATAGGTCAAGGTAACAACAGTAGTGGGGACCCAAACTAGTAACCCAACCGCAAGCTGGAAATTTATCAAACATGTGTATCACTAAATATCCAGTCTAGAAACAGTAAGTCGTAGCCTACTTAGGTTCTAACAATAACCTCGAGAAGTATGTTAAGATATCCAAAATGCACGAACAAGCTTGAAATAGAAACTCTGCCAAGGTTCAACTCAATGAAACTCTACCAAGGTCCTCGCAACCCTAAAAATAGAAAAACAAATACCAACATGTAGAGTTCAACTCAACGAATACATGGTTCAAATTTGATCTAAAATGGATAAGAAATGAGTGCAAAACAATCCCAACCAATGATACAAACTCAATTCTTGGCTTCTGAGTACTGTCTCATGAGTTCTCTATCAAATGACATAAAATGCCTCCTTTAAAGAGAGTTATCGCCAACTTTTTGAGCTACCATATATCCCTTCATGATTGCACAATGCATGCATCTGTAGTAAAACATGCATAACCTTAACTCCAAAGTCGTATTGATGAGAGGTTTTTTTTATTGCAAACTACACTCATAGACCTTTCATTTGATAGGTCATGGACCCTCTAACTCCTTATAAATTGGGAGTTACACTCGTTATGGGTCATACCATCTACAAGCTTATTTGCAAGATATCACTATAATGCACCCCTCAACTTGAACTTTTGTTTCATGGTTTGACTTGGCCTCTAACTTGACTTGAACACTTTAAATGGGTTAATATAAGTGTACTACTGTATAATAAAATATCGGTCCCAGCAAGCTATAAGTGACTTGGGAAAGCTATAGAAAAATACTAAACACAGAGAGATTGTGGAAATACTAAAATGACCCCAAGGGTTATTACAACATCCCCCTCTAAAAAAACTTCCATCCACGAAAGATAGAAATAACGAAATACTTGAAGGCCCGAACATATAAGGATACTGGGATCGCATATCTCTCTCGGTATCCCAAATAGGCTTCTTGACTGGACAACGATCCTAGAAAACCCTCATAATAGGAATGTCCCTGGACCTGAACCATCTTACATCTTTGTCAATAATGGCCTCAGGAAGTTCTACATAAGCCAAACGATCGTCCTATTGAACTGAATCATGACGAAGAACATGCCTACTCTGTGTTGTCCGTAATCTATCCTCGATAACTCTAACTATCTTTTTGGCATCTAGAATCAAATATGACGTCTGAGGCCGGACCCCAACACTATTGTACCAACTAATTAACGATTTGCAAAGCCTGCCATACAAGGGCTCGAATGGTGCTATCTGAATGTTGGAATGGTAGAGGTTATTATATAAAAACTCTACCAAAGACAAATATTTATCCCAACTACCACAAAATAAAAAAACACAAGCCCAAAGCATATCCTGAAGTACCTAAATGGTCAATTCAAACTAACTGTCATTCTATGGATGAAAAGCAGTACTCAAAGCTACGTATGTACCTATCTCATGTTGTACGGTCCTCCAAAATCATAAAGTGAACTGGCTGTCTCTGTCTAATATGATAGGAACTGGAACTCTATATAGGCGACTAACCTCTTAAACATGTAAGTTATCAAGATTCTCTGCCACCCCAAACTGATGAACTCGATAAAAAATGGGAGGACTTGGTCAGTCGATCCCCGATGACCCAAATGTAGTCATGACTCCTAGAAGTATGAAGGAGTCTAGAAATGAAGTCCATGGTAATCCTCTCCTACTTCTACTCAGGAATAGGGAGTCGATGCATCATACTTCCTGGCCTACAGTTCTCAAACTTCACCTGCCTATAATTTAGGCACCGGGAAACAAACCTTATAACATTAGACCTCAATCATCTCCACCAATAGTGCTATCTCAAATCTCTGCACATCTTTGTTATGCCCGGATGTATGTAATATCTACTACAATGGGCCTCTTGGAGAATAGTCTAAATCAATTCACCAACCCTGGGAACACAAATACTACTGTCCATCCATAACATACCATCTGAATCTAACAAAGCACAGTTTTAGTCACCCCTTAAAATCAACTCTCAAATATAAAGAAAGGATCTATCCTTATACTGACACGATTGGATCTGATCAAATAGAGTAGGTCTAGCCTCAACATACATAACAACTCTACTCGTATCTAAAATACCAACCTGACCAAACGGTTAGACAGAGACTGTATGTCCAAGGCTAATGGTCTCTCTAAAATAAATATGGAAGCCAATCTACCCATGCTAATCACCTTCTGGCTCAATGCGTCTGCAACCATATTCGCTCTTCATGGATGGTAAAGAATATTGATATCATAGTCTTTCAGAAGATCAACCCACCTCCTTTGTCTAAGATTGGGACCCCTTTGGCTCAATGTGTACTGCAGTTGTGGTGCAAAAAATCTCACAATGAACTCTATAAAGGTAATGTCTCCAGATCTTGAGTATGGAAACTACTGCCAACAACTCTAACTCATGGGTGGGGTAGTTGCACTCATAAACCTTCAATTGAGGTGAGTCATATACAATAACTCTACCATGATGCATCAATACACACCCTAATAGCCACATCATGAACATAAGTTAAGTAATCTACATAACCCCTGGTAAGAAATCTACTGGCCCGCATACTATAAATAGCCAAAATCGAGGAATAGGTAATAGGACCTGCCATACCACTAGAGGTACATCGGGCATGATAAGGGGAAAAACATCATGCCCAGAATCATATCAAAATCAATCATGTACAGAGCCACAAGATCATCCCTAGTGTCCAACTCTCGTACAATTATAATACAAGCTCGGTGAATTCGTCCACCACTAAAGGCTCGCCTACTGGAGTAGCCACACTCACGGGCAAAGGTAAAGGCTCATACATAACACCCAAATGGGGCACAAAATACACGTACACGTAAGAATAGGTAGAACCAGGGTCAAATAATACCAAGGATGTCTAGTGACAAACAAATAACTTACTAAGAACCACGCGTTAGAAGCCTTTGCTTGGGCTTTATCAGGTACAACATAAAACTGACGGCGCCCAACGCCTTACTGATATCCTCTCCAGTCCCCTCTTATATCCCTCTAGGCCCCACTATGATAACCTCAAGTCATTATCTGACTACCTTTAGCCAGTGGTGATACTACCCGAAGAGGCTCTGTGGCCTATGTTTCTTGCTGAATGGCCCAAAGTCATGAACAATCTTTGGCAAAGTCTCCTAGCCCTTCATACTCATAACAACCCTATGCTCTTCCCCGACAGGACCACTAGATGAACTACTCTAACCACCAAGGCCCCTAGACCCTAAATATATGCCCATGGTGGGCTGACTACTGTAAGCATTGTTAACTGATAGTAAGGAGGCCTGAACTAGTCTACTAGACTATCCCTGTTGAGCCTGTTGCTGCTGCTGAGGCCTACGAATGTATTACCACCTCCCAAAAGGTCGAGAACCACTAAAATTGCCCTAGCGGCACTTTCTCTTATAGCCTCCCCCTTGGGTTGATGATAGAGTCTCTCCAAAGTAGGGGCATGATCAACTACTGCCAATAACGGTCTACCTTGAGAAATCAAAAACTCAACCTCCATATATAACTTTGATCTCAACCTAGCTGTGAAGCGACGAAGCCGCTCATCCTCTTTTGTCAAAATGGCAATGCTCTATCTCAAAAGCTGAGTGAAGTAGGCCTCTTACTCAGTAACTATCATTGATCCATGCTGCAAACTAAGAAACTAAGCCTTATACTCTTCTCAAACACTTCGAGGGATATACTTAGCCATAAATGCATCCACAAACTGGCTCCATATCATACCATGCCAGTCTGCTCTCTCTGTATACACTCCACCAAGCCTTAGTCGACCCCTCTAACTGATACCTAATAAAGTCCACTCCACGTGTCTCTCTAAAGCCCAAAGTTAGTAACCTCTCCTTATACTCGACTATAAACTCATACGGATCATGTATGGAGGCACCAGAAAGTCTTGGAGGTCCCATACGAATAAAGTGATTGTGCATCTTTCGGTCCTTGGAAGTCATAATAGAAACCACTGGATAAATTTGAACTAGCGGCACCTCTAGAATAAGTTGTGGAGGAGGAACTATTGTTACCACTGATATCGGCTGAACAAAAGGAGTTGGGGTACCTGTGCCACTTCTAAATTGAGGTTTGGGCCTCATCAGTAGGTATCTTATAAAACACAGTACATATACTCGACCACATACCTCAGTGCCTCATCAAAAAATATCGTCCTATATGGTGGAGGTAGATCTGTAGGTGCAGGATCAAGACACAATACTCTATCCTGACCTTGCACATGGGCTCGGGCTCTACCCCGACCCCTAACTAAAGCTCTCTGCAGAGGCGAAAGAGCGTCATCACCTCAAGATGTAGAACGCGTATGAACCATTTGCAAAAGAGTGAAACCAAGGTAAATCTCCAAGAAACCAATAGAGAATTTCGAACAAGATGAGTAAAAAAAAAGTCATCCCTTCAAAAGATCCTTGTATCCTCCCAAAGATAGGATACAGATGTCTATGTATTGATTCATAAGACTCTAACAGACAATTTCTCCTACAGCCAGAGACATCGATGAACATAAAGCTCTGATACCATTCTGTCATAATCCAAAAATCTAGTTGTGTGGCTTCTAAACCCCACTAGTAGACAAGACCAAACCCTAAACTGAAGGGGGTAGCGATGGGTCAATACCAAGTACCTAAAAAGAAAAGAAGGAAAAGAAAGGAGATGAAAAGAAAAAGGAAATAAAGAATAGTAATACATAAATAAAAAGTAAACTCCCAAGACTTGGTATCATGGCTATAGAGCGTCTACTTACAAAATAATACAAAATGCAACCCTCAACAGGGCAAAAACTACAACAAATATCCAGAAGCAAAACTAGGACAACTTTGATGCCAGAAAGAAAAATGGTCAGCAAGAATGCCAATTGCTCACCGTATCTCGAAAATAGCTCCAACCTATCCCGCACGATCACGTCCCTCCTGCTAACTTGTACTAGGGCATGCATCACAAAAAACATAAAAGTGTAGCATGAGTACCAAAAATAATTGGTACCAAGTAAACATCATAGGGCGACCGAGAAATAGCACGAATAGGGAAGGTAAAGTGCAATCAAATAATAGGCAGAGTGCGAGCACTTATAGAAATAACTAACAAGTATGAAGGAAGGTCAACTATGAGGGTGTGAACATAGAGGAATTAATTCATATGTAAATCATGAACATCATGATGCGTACTTAGAGCTCCAATATAATCATCATAATGAAAAACCATAAAAAGGTATGTAAGACCAATAACGGGCTAAATCTATTAGCAAATAAAGCGAATAGAGTAACCAATATCCTCAGGAAGATAGCAAACAAGGATTAGCTTACAATAAAACATACCAGTATCGCATACTACCTGCAGATACAACGTAATCCAATAAGACCCCCCATCCGTAAGCCCGAAGAGTACAAACAAGCGTGAATGAATGCAATACGAAGGGGTACTACAAAGTAAATGTCCCAATAATAACCCCGCACGCTCCTCCTTCGACAGTATGGTACGCGAGTCAAGACCCACGGAGGAATCGAACTGTATACCACTACTCCGTCGTACACCCTTCCCCCTAGGCTGCTATCATGCTTCAGGCACAACGACCTAGGTCGATAATGCTTGTGGAGGGACTTGAACCCGCATGTAAAGTTCTCATAAAAAGCCAACTAAGTCATAGTCATCAGGTATAAATGTCAAAATTAAGACTCGGCCCATATGCCGTATCTCAGTAGAAACTCAACTGTCATTGTATAGGCATTTCTAGAAAATATCGTGATAAAATAAGACTCCATACTTCCCAGCAATCATAAAAACATATATAATAATAGATAAAAACCTCTAATGGTGGTAATATCAATAAAAACCATGTGGTTTAATAATCTTTAGCTAAAAACACTCAACCAACTGTCTACAACCCAATAATCATGCATGCTCGTCAAACACAATAAGACCCATATTGCAATAGGAATCAGGGTTGGATTTTGGGCTAAAAATAGGCCCATAGGCCCCGCATTCCTAAAAATAGAAATAAAAATACTGTCATGTAGTGTTCAACTCAATGAATACATGATTCAAATTTGAGCTAAAACGAATAAGAAAAGAGCTCAAAACATCCCCTACCAATGATATAAAATCAAGTTCTTCAATTCTGAGTACCGTGTCACGAGTTCTATCAAACAACATCAAATACCCCTTCAAAGAGAGTAATAGCTGCTTCTCTAAGTTGCACATGTCCCGCCATGCTTAGACAGTGCGTGCGTCTATAATAAAACATGCATAACTTTTAACTCCAAAGTCGCATTGATGATAGATTTGTTTCATTGCAAACTAGACTCATAGACCTTTCATTTGATAGATGATGGATCTATAACTCCTTATAAATTAGGAGATATACTCGTTGCGAGTCGGACAATCTACAAGCTTATTTGCAAATATCACTACAATGGACCCTTCAAGTTGAAATTTTATTTCGGTTCACCTTGGCCTCTAACTTGGTTTAACAAATTAAATGGGTAAGTAAGTGTACCATTATATAATAAACTATCAGTCCCATCAAGCCATAACTGACTTGGGGCAGCTACAGAAAAATACTAAACCAGAGAAATCGCGGAAACACGAAAATGACCCCGAGAATTATCCAATCATTAAAAATGAGTATTATGACATTGAGTCGGACCGAACTTAAGTTCCCAAGTTATTTTTAAATGAGACCAACATGGTGTGCGTGAATCAAAAACTCTGACATAGTTATCTAAAAAACTCTAGTGTAAAGGAAAGATGCAATAAATAAAAATCAATTGGAGATCAACAGACAATTTTTTTTGTCAACGTTGAAGGCTAGAAAACGCACCGAAGTAACAAAAATTTAAATTGATTCTGAACAATTCTTTTTGATGATGTTTGTTACCCTTAAGAAATAACCTGCTCATACAACCAGTGGGGAGGATGGCACTACTGGCAAAGATCGTCTGGCGAAAACGCCGCAGGCGCGAAGCGTGGTAGGCCTGCGCCGGGGGAGCATACCATAGGAAGGAAAGGGAGCTCGGACGGTGGAAGAGCCAGGGAAGACCGGGTCATTTGACGGAAATGGAAGGCTTTTCCCTATTAGAGAAGGTTATTTGGATACTTAGGTATGAAGATGGATTTCCCACGATTAAGATTGGTTTATTTTTTGCATTATTTGATTATTGAAAATCTTGAATGCTATTTTATAGTTTGGATAGTATGCCTAACCACTTTGTGTAGTTTAATTAGTATATCATATGATGGACACATGAGTTATCTAATATGATAATATTTTTCAGTGGTTTTTGATTCAATTTATGTTTAGTTTATTATATGTTTTTGCTCAACTTTGTTGTAGTCATCAAAGACAGAAATAAGTAAAGAGAAATAAATAAAAAAAGGACCGGGGTCTTTGTTTACCAGTGAAGCTGTAAACTATTTTATCAATGAATTTGGAGAACGAAGATAGAGTGGGACTCAAGTCTATATGGTAAGGATAGTGATAATTGAATGAATAGGATTTTTTTTTTTTTTACGGTGGTGCCACTCACCAAATATATAAACTTAAAATATGTTAAAAACTGACATGACAAATTGTTATTTTTTAGGATATAAGTGATTCATTTTTTATTAGCAAAGGTATGTTTGATCTCATTTGCAAACGGAGGATATAAGTGATCCTTTTCTAATATTTGAGGGATAAATTTGATTTTTTTTAAAAATTTAATAAAAAAATAAATTATAGGTATTTTATTTAAGTTAAAATAATAAAAATAAATAACAAATTAAAAATTAAAAATTAAAATTATATTTTTAACTTATAAACTACTTTTAAAAATTAATCTAATTTGAAAATAAAAAATCTAGTATTTTTAAAACATCCACGTAATAGTCTTAAAAGTACTTTTTGTTTGAACATTTATTCTTTTAGCTTAAAAAAAAAATGCTTTTTTCTCTTCTCAAAAGATATATATATATATATATATATATTTATTTTTTTTTATATTTTTTTTTTAAAAAAAAAAATTGGTTTTTCCGTTTCCTCTTATGTTGTATGGTTTTACATAGTAAAATTCGTCGGTGGGTCCAAATAAAGCTGTTGTTGTTGGATGAGCAATACGTGGCGAGATTTTCTGCATCATTGTTTCGTATTGTGTTCTACAAACTTTTAATATTCATTTTGTTGGATATAATCCACAATAGTTACAAAAGTCCCCTGTAAAAATCTTCTTACGCTTTCAAGATAGTGACTCTTGAACCCCCCGCCCTTCTCTTCAATTACAAATACAATTTCTCTTGTTTTTCGCTTCTTGAATTGAGTACAACTTTTGACTGAACTGGAAAATTTTCCCAAGATTTTTTCTTTTCCTCCTTTTCTCTTTTATTTTGTTGATCTCCTCAGTCCCAGTTTTGTTTAATCTTCAGTTTTGTTTTCATTTTCAACATTTCTTGGTTCTTTTACTTTGGATAAATTGTGATGGTCTGATTTA
>JBDJHY010146279.1:0-13018 GCA_039654485.1 Withania somnifera | reverse complement strand
AACAGGTTCCAGAGAACATACTACTTTTCACGTAAATTTTTTTAATAACATATATATATATATATATATATATATATATACTAATTATTAATTCAAGTAACTCAAAACGGCTATAACTCCAAACCAACAAGCTTCAAATTCTTCGTATATTAGTATATATACCAAAGGAAAGACTTGAAAAGAACTGCAATATTATGTTTACTTGAAATCATGATAGGGATAAGGAGTTAAGGACAAAATTTACTAATAGGTACTTACAATGAAACGATAGTATTTTTCAAAAGCTACGTTATGGAGAAAAGTGGCTAGAATGATGAGACTCAAAGTATATGTTTTCAAAGCTATTTCTCCAGCCATTTTTTTTAAAGAAAATTATATTATTAACTCTTCTTTCTAAATAGTAATTTCTCTCTTTTGATCACAGAATTTATAATAGTGGTGGAAGTAAAGAACTAATTAACATAAAGTAGAGAACAAATTAAAGGATTAAATGCTACACACTAGAAATAGTATCAAGATCAAATGTTAAGGCGTTTACGTAAATGAATTATATATAGTATTAGTTGGTTGGTAGTGTTTTCAGTCATTGTTTTTAATACACCGGCCCTCTAGTTATGACTATGACTAGTATTTAAGGTATATCTTACTGTCATAGACAGAGTCCAAACTCTTAGTTTTATCGATTTGGTATCACAACTTCTTTTTGTTTATTAAATTCTTGATATATTAGTTATATATATTAAATAAATTTATCAATAAGAATACTGTATTTGAGCCTAAACTGTTCAATGTCTCTGAACTCATAACCATAATGCTGACTCGATAAAATCATAGATCAATATTTATGTGAAAATTCTTTTTTTATAATGATAAGAAAATATAAGATTCGAATTTCATACCTTTGTCTGTTTATGATATCACACGAATATGTGATCATTTCGTCGCAAAAAATTGGTTAATGAGCTGACTATAGGTCTTTTGCAAATTGTGCATAATTGTCCTTGATTTATATCTTGACATGAATATTCATAAAAGACAAGCAAAGGTAGGAGAGGAGAGAAACTAAAAATGAAAATATTAGCCTCTCGCTATATCAGACAGCCCACTATATATTTTGATCATAACGAATAAAAGAAATCACTGATTTCAGACTGGAAATCTGCAAAATTTAGTTCATCGATAATTTTTTTAAAAATGAATTTTCTACTGGAATTGCTTAATATATTGACATCCAAATTCTGACAAAATCTTACATTTCTGGTTGTGAAGATTCTTAGAATTAAACTCAATAATATTTACTAATTTTTGTAATTTTAATAAACTTTGAACATAAATTTATTTCCGTGTCAAAATAAATTCATATAAACTCATACCCCTCCGACTTCAGCCGTCTTGCCATGTACGAAACCGCGCTATTTTTTTTTAATTAAATATGGTTCAGATTATTTTTCAAAGTTATACATCTAGAGTTTTTAAACTCATATATGTCTCATTTTTTATTACTTATTTATCCTTTCCGTTTTTCTTCGTGGCTTGATTGTTAACTCTGTTAAAGAGGTTTTTCTCTGTTTGGCATTTTGCTTTGTTTTTATGTTTGCGTAAGGTTGATTTACCCATCTCTTTCATTCTTTGCTCACCTTATAGTAGACTCTCTTAATTACTTTTGTTCCCTAAAATCTTCTCTATATAAATTTTTTTCATATTTGGATCCATTATAAATAATTCCTTATTATTCTTTGTTCATCTTATACCAGAAATAAAAAAATACTTAATACTGTATGAATACACAGTCAAAGAGCATTTATTAATAAGCTAGAAAAACAGAGATCGACGGAATAATTTTACCTTTTATTGCTCTTCCTGTCACGGTTTACTTTCTATTCAACTTACACAAGGTATGATTACAATATAAAAAATATCATCCAAAAACAAAGCTAGCTTTTCACTATAACTTATCAAATATTTTTGGAAAATAGATACAAGTAAAGTTTGAACTAAAGTTTCAAAATAGGTAGGGTCATAATTTCTGGAGACATATTTTATTATTATTATTATTTTAAGACTATGAAACATGACTTTACACATAACTTCTAAAAACTAAAAAAAAAAAAACTCATAAATTTAGCATAAAATTATTATTTTTATAATAAATTTAGATAATTCATTATCTTAAAATCATATCACAATATTTTAATAAAAACTTTTAATAACATAATAACTAGCTACTATAACTCGTTAAACTATAATTACTTATGAAGATCAATCAGGGAAAAAAATAACAACAATACTAACAAGGTATTTTCTAATATCAATGGTGAAGGTAGGATTTTCATCAAGGAGTTCAAAAAAATAACCAATAAGCACACCAATAGTCTTCACAAATAAGCAAGTTGAATCAAGTATAAACGGATCTAATCAAATATGATTGAACTAGACAAAGATGCGAAGAACTTGAATAGAAAGAGGAGAGACCGAGAGAGGAAAAACTGGAAAAATGCTCAAGTAATAGCTAGTTTTTATCTTTATTTTTTGACTTTGTAATTAGGGAGTTTTTTTTACTTTGTAATTAGGGATTTAAAATATATAAATCTCAATCGGCAATCAGGCCTATTTACCTTTTCAAATAAAATAATGACGTCAAACATTTTATTTATTTATTTATTTTTAAAAAAAAGATAGGTTATGCACGGGTCCAATCGCCCAATATTGATAGATATAAGTCGAGTGATTTGATTGGCAGTATAATGTAGTTTTAGGATGAATTAGGTAACTTACATAAATTTCAGCACTATAGAGCCTCATTACATTCTATACCAAGAATTTAAAAAATTATCATCCGTCCCAAATTTTATACCGTTTGATATATTGGGTCGTATGTATTTGTGATACTAAAGAGAGATTTTTTTCCCGATACATTACTTATATATCACTGCAATTTGAGTCTGATTTTATTTCTAATACATTGCAATTTTGTGTAGATATATAGAGGTGTTTGAACATCAATTATATATACAGGAATTACAATAAATTTTAAATAAAATCATACCCGAATTGCAGTGATACCTAAGTAATGTATCAGTGAAAAAAGTCCTCTCTATAATCACAGATACATATGACCCAATGTATCATGCGACGAAAAAAATTCTGTAGATATATAGGGGTGTTTGAACATCAATTGTATACATAAAATTTTCAATCTATCTGAAATAAAGTCAGACCCAAATTGCAGTTATATATAAGTAATATTTTGGTGAAAAAAAATTGTGAATTCGTCTTTTTCGCCAGGATCCAACCTACATGAACTTCTTTCTTCTCTTTTCTGAAGACGATGCTCGTGCAAGATAAGATAACGAAGATACATAGGCGTGTTTGAACATCAGTTATATAGATAGAACTTTCAATGCATCTAAAATAAAATCAAATCGAAATTGCAGTGAAAAATAAGTATCATTTCAGTGAAAAAATTATCTCTATAGTATCAAGATTCAAAGAAGGCAAATCCCATAAAGGAAACTTCACTAAAGAAGCGGTTGTTTCCTCCATCACTTCAACTAAAGCAGTTGGTTTAGATTCTGAAGTAATGGTGGTTGGTTCAAATATCTTACTAGGCGTCGATGGTGTTACACCTTTCATTCTAGATGTTTCATGAGCTAAATAAATGAAGTTGGTGAATTTTTTTTAAAATATGTACTGTCTTAGTTTTTAATACAGTTCTACGGACTGTTAACTAGGATGACGGGCCGTGGAATTCATCGTCATGCCTTGTTAACTTTCCAATAAATGACTAAGTGTAGGATAGCTTTTACGGACCTTTTGAAGGTCTGTTATTTAAGTTGATGGACCGTAAGACCCTCTATGGGATCATTCCCATGTTTCAATAAGCTAAGTTAAAATTTTAGGTTTTCACAGGAGCTTTTACGGACTATAAATTGGTTTGACGATCCATCATTTGGGTTGTCGATTCTTTCCAGTGATCCTTGAAATTTTGGCCAAGTTTGATGAAACAGTTAACGATCCAGTTTGATGGACCGTCAAACCATCCATGAAATTTCCTAGTCCAATTTTCAATCTGATTTCTCAATGGCTATTTAAATATTTCTCACTCTTTTTTAGATCAATCCATGATTGTTTGGCTTAGTTTGAGAGGGGTATAAATACCAATTCCTTTAATTTCCTCTTTATTATTCTATTCCTCAGACTTAGACAAATCTCTTCAAATGTTTCTCTCTAAGAGCAAGGTGTAGGGTTTCAACAGAAGGGAGTAGCCATCGTCCATCAATTTCATCTATAGAAAGTGCTTCAAATCAGGTATATGGGATAATGAACTAGGATCCCTCTCATCCTTGTGTCCGAATATTCTATTTTTAAATTAAGAGTTGTTGTAAAATGAGTTAGTATTAAATTTTTTATAATGTGTGAAGTTTGCATGATATAATTTTGAAGCTACACATTCCTTCTTAAATTGTAAAAACATATTCTTGAGGGTTATAGTAGAAGTTGATGGAAGGACATAATGCATGAATAAATGATGTTTACAAGGTTTAAATATGTATCTTGAATTCAAAGGTTGATGTGTCATAAATTACTTATACATGGTTTTAAGCCTATTTATGAAGATCATGTAAATTGAGTATGATGAGCTAATTAAGCCTAATTGAAAGTAGTGATTCTTAAATGATGATTTTATGCTTTAATCAGAAGGTAAGAGTAAGAATGTTTATCAAGTTTCTAATTGATATTTTTTTAAAGAGTGTTACCAAATATGACTTAATATGAGGTTTGATTAATTAGTTCCATTTGAGGGTGTTTCATTAGTCTAGAGTGTTAAAGTCTAACTTTGGCTAGTGATTCTATTTGAGGGTGTTTCACTAATCAAGAGTATTGAATATTTGATGTGTTAGTATATTGGGGAGGAGTATTACCACCGAGAGAGTGTGTAGAGGCTCTATACCTAAAACCTGCATCGCCAAGCGTAGGATTATATTATGGCTCAATATATACCTTTTGAGAGTCTTAACGGATCCACTAGGAACTTGAGTGTCCATACTATGGCAAGGTATAAGGGTCCCTTCATATGGGGTAATATGTTGGACTTCATAGCTTATTGCTCGAAGTATATCTGTTATAGAAACTCTCAAATGATGTTGAGTGACAATCTGAAGTAAAGGAAGTTGAAAGAAGGCTTTAAACTAAGTTTTCTTTTAATTCTTAATAAAATTGATGAATCTAAAGAATTTATTATGATTATTTTATAGTCTTGAGGGTTGAAGCTTTTTAACTAATATTGTAAAATTTACATATTATTGCCTACTGAAGTTGAGTTTTGAAGTTGAATTATTCATGTATCACATAGCCATTTTATTATGACATTGTCGTATAGCTTGAATTATTACCTCTCACATACTCAATACCATCCATGTCTTGACTGGATACTCTGTGTTGGATGTGTGAGTACTTATTTCTTCGAGGGACCTAGCATTAGAGTTTATTTATTCTTTTATTTTATTAAAGTTGAGACATTAAGAGTTATTTTATTTTTATTTTCAAGCTAGCTAAAGATTTGTTCTAGCAGTATAGTAACTAGCTTCCAGTGGCTTTTGGACACTGTAGTAGATTGAATTGGAGTTCCCAATACTTATTTCGGTATTTATGATTGACTCTTGTGAGATGGTCCATTACTTGACTTTATATAAATTGCTTTCGTTGAGTGTTGAGTGATAGAGTTGATCTAGAGCCAAGGGTACTTCTGAGATACCTAATGGCTACGGATGCCTTATCGCATCCAGGGTGAAAACTCAGGGCATGAAAAACTAGGTATCAGATCCTTAGGTTAAGGTTTCCTTGGATTTCTAAAAGCTAGTATTATGTAGAGTCTTTTTTAGGGGTGTGACTTGTAATACACTTCTAACCGAGGTGCTATTGTCCCTTTGTTCATGGTCTATTTTCCTTTGGATTTTAACTCGAAGATTCTACTCTGACTCGTGCTTTATGAATTTCAGATCATGCCTCCCAAAACACAACCAACTCATTAAGATAGAATTCAGAAATTGCCTGATTCGGTTCTTCTAGTTCTGGAACTCAGAAGCCAAATAATGTTACTACTGTAGATTTAGAAATGTCATCCATTCGTTAGACCAGACTATTGCTTTGCAAACTCAATAACATGTTCCAGTTCTAGTAGTTCAGCCAGTAGGTCATGATACTGGTGTAGTAAGGGTGAGGGAATTTCTGAGGATAAATCCTCCGAACTTCTACGATTATAAGGTTGTGGTAGATCCGAAGAACTTTATTGATAAGGTTCGCCATATTTGTGAGATCATGAGGGTTCTGGATGGGTATAGGGTGGACTTGGTATTGTATCAACTAATATATATTTCTAAGTCCTAGAGCAATGTGTGAAGAAAGGATAGAGTAGTAGGTGTAGCTCCTCATTTGTGGGATGAGTTTGAGGAGGCTTTTTTAGATAAGTTCTTTTCAAAGGAGAAGAGATAGGAGAGGACTTGTGAGTTTTTTAGTTTGGAGAAGGGCTCCATGTCTGTAGATGAATATGGGATGAAGTTTATGAAGCTTTTGAGGTATGCTCCAAAGATAGTTGTGGGTATGCGCAATGAATGGATATGCTCATTTGTAACCTCTCCCCTCAATTGATAAAGGAATTGAAGGAAGTTGCTTTGAATAGTAACATGGATATTGGTAGGTTGATAGTGCATCTGGAGAAAATCAGGAAGGATAAGTAAGTAGAGAGGGAGTCATAGAAATAAGAAGTCCAAGATAGGTCTTTTTGAGTTTAACCAGCCTAAGTTTGGTAGGGTCCATTGGAAGAAACACTAGATTTCTAGGGGCTCATACCCTTTATCTTGTAGTGCTCCATCACATAACTTCAAGCCTTCGAAGAGTCAGCAAAATAGGCCAGCTCAACTAGCTTCACAGATTGGTGCTATGGCTTGTGAGAATTATGGCAAGAATTATTCGGGTAAGTGTCGTTTTGGGCAGGATGGATGTTTTGTCTATGCAAGATTGGTCACAACCTCCTAGATTGTTCTTATAGGAGTTTTTATACTTATGGTATGCCTAAGTCACAGATAAAGAGAGATTGACCTAGATTCAGACAGGGTGGTACCAGACCACAGGCTAATCCTCCAATAGCACGCCATCTCAGCATGGCATTTCTTCTAGTTATGATGGCTTCCAATGCCAAAAACGATTGTATGCTTTAGGCTCCAGATAGTATCAGGAGCAGTCATCTGATGTTGAGGCTGGTATTGAGAGTGTATGATGTGGGTGTATATGTATTATTTGACTTGGAGCTACCCTATATTTTGTATTCCAGTATGTTTCTAGACATCTAGGACTGAATCCTGAAAGTTTATCTGAGTCTTTCTCTGTTTCCATACCTATTAGTGATTCTATTATAGATAAGAGAGTCTATGGTAGTTTCCCTTTGTCTGTTCTAGGTAAGAATTATTCCAGCTGACCCTCTTGAGTTATATATGGTAGACTTTGATGTTATTCTAGGCCTAAATTGGCTTCATTCATGTCATGCCATTGTAGATTGTAGGAATAGAGTTGTCCATTACCAATTTACTGATGAGCATGTTCTTGAGTAGGAAGGTAGCATAGATGTCCCTAAGGGTAGATTTATTTCCTATCTGAAAGTGAGAAAAATAATCTTTAAGGGTGTATTTTCCACCAGTCTAAGCTAAGGACTCTAAGTTCAAGACTCCCGATATCCAGTCAGTGCCCGTAGTCAAAGAGTTTGCTGATGTATTTCCTAAGGATTTACCCCGAAATCCCACTGGTAGAGAGATAGAATCCAAAATAGACCTCATTCTATGTACTCAGCCTATTTTTATTTCTCCATATAAAATTGAACCTGTAGAGCTTAGACAGTTGAAGGTCTAGTTAGTGGACTTTATACACAAGAGGTTTATTTATCCCGGTGTGTCTCCCTGGGGTACTCCTCTCTTGTTTGTGCAAAATAAAGATAGTTCCCTTCAAATGTGTATAAATTATTTTCAGCTTAATAAAGTCAAAGTTAATAATAAGTATCCTATCCCAAGTATTGATCACTTGTTGGATCAATTTTACGATTATATACACTTTTTGAGAATTAATCTTTGTTCTGGCTATCATCAATTTAAGGTCAGAGAGGTAGATATTCTTAAAACTTCTTTTAGAACCCATTATGGCTACTTTAGGTTCATGATCATGTATTTTAGTTTGACTTAGGCTCTTGCAGCCTTCATGGACCTCATGAGCAGGGTTTCCAAGAAAAAGTTGGATCTATTTGTGATTGTCTTCATTGATGATATTCTGATTTACTCCAGAAATGAGGAGGAGCGTACAACTACCTGGAGAAAAAATTCAAACTCTTAGAGAGCTTCCTCTTTATGATAAATCCTCTTTGTGTGAGTTTTGGTTGAAGTCAGTTGCCTTCTTGGGTCAAATCATTTCTAGTAAGGGTATTCTAGTAGATTTAAAGAAGTTTGATGCTGTTAGAAATTATCCTAGACCCACCTTTCCATCATATATTCATAGCTTTCTAGGTCTATATAGGTATTACTACAGGTTTGGATCTTTTCGTTCATATCCTCTCCTTTGAACCAATTGACTAAGAAGAAAGTGAAGTTTAAGTCGCCAGATTCTTGTGAGAAGAGTTTTCAAGAGTCAAAAACTAAGTTGAATTCATCTCCAGTTTTGAGGGTCTTGTGGTGTATTGTGATGCTTCTTGGGTTGGTTTGGGTTTTGTATTGATGCATTATGGTAAGGTTCTAGCATATGCTCCAAGGCAACTTTATGGTTCATAAGAAGAATTATCCCACTCATGATCTTGAGTTACCGGCTGTAGTGTTTGATTTAAATATTTGGAGGCATTACTTGTATGGAGTGCATATAGATGCACCGACCATAAGAGTCTTCAGTATGTATATGTTCAGAAAGATTTAAAACTTTATCTAAGGGGTTGGTTAGAATTGTCCAAAGACTACAACATGAGTATTATGTACCATTTGGATAAGGGAAATATAGTGGTTGATTCCCTTAGCATAGTATCTCTTGGAAGCTTATTGTATATTTATGAGGGTATGAGGGAGTTGGATAGAGAGGTGTATAGACTTGCACACCTCAGGGTGAGATTGATTGGTGCTGAAGATAGGGGTATGTTAGTGCAGTATGCTAGTTGTTGAGGTGAATGAGAAGTAAGATTGTGATTTGTTCCTAGTTTAGCTAAAGAGTGCAGTTCAGAAACAAAAAGTTTAGGTTTTCTCCTTAGGGGATATGATGTTCTGTTACCACCCAATTCTAGGATCATGATGACACCTCCTATACTACCAGTAGGATAACTAACCCTGTAGTCCGAAGCCAAAGTGGAGGAATACTATATCAAAAGCGGAAAGAAAAAGTATAATAACAATATATAAATGAAAGGAGAAATATAAAGAATCAACAATTCCCCAAACCCTGGTATCAATGTAATACAAAACGTCTAAGTATAGAACATGGAGTCAAATATCTACTTCATTGTATCTTCGAAAATACATGGAGATCAATATAAATATTGAAGAGAAGAAGGAAGAACTGAACGCCAAGATCACCCTGAATCTCTGAATAACAATAGAGTCTGCAAGAACAGCAGTCTATGAATCAAGGTCGGGCACCTGTACTCGGATCTACACATGGGCAAGTGTAGTATGAGTACAAACTGCAGAAGCAACCTGTATCCAGTAGGCTTTGAGGGACCAATTGGAAAATAACAATAATAAAAGCAATAAATAATTAAAAAAAATAGGGTCATAGAAATAAACAACACATCATAGAAGCTAGTTGCTCAGGTAGGAAACAAGGAACAATTAGAACAGGTCATCGCTAGCTAATCACAAAATAGGATTTCAAGAAATGAAGGAAGACGAACCCCGAATATATGTGAATAATATCAATAACTGATCAAGCGTAAAAGAGAAGACAGGAATAGAACATGGATGGTAATACCGGTAACCTCAAGTAAAGGAAGGGTGAATAATCAAAAGGTATCTAGCACAATTATCCCACATAACCAGAAAGTCTCAAAAGTAATACTATAGTAACTAAACAGTAAATAAAAAATATAACAAATAAAGTAAGCATAGAAATCACACTCACCTGTAGGCATCCACATACTACCAGAGGTACACTGAAGAAAACAAGTATGGAAATATAAATACACCCCATGAAGTATCAAGTCTTGTTTACGTTTCTCCTTTACCCATAGGCCCAACATGAAAAATCCATGGAAGGCTACCCTAAATATTTCCAGTATATCCTTACTTAGTCCTATAGCCCCCCCTTCGTATCGCTGCAGCCTGTAGGCAAGGTCTATGGAGGTACGCTCACCATGTACAATCTCTAACATCATCATAATCTCACATCTCATAATCATAGACCCTCAAGGGTATCTCAGTCTGGGATCCATGCCTCATAACAATAATATCATCAAGCCGTACTCGACAAGTCATGGCATTCAATGCCTCAATATAGTGGTATCACCAATATCCTCATTAGAACATGTACTATCAAAGTCTCTACAAGCAATAAGTGTTTAAAGTGTCAAAAGTTTTACTCACTGCCATACGATGACGTACTCAAGTGCCAGCGATTGTACTCACTGCCGAATGGAGTCGGTCTCAAGTCCTAGCATTAATTAGTCAAATGAAATTTCCCAGTGCAGGGTGTAAAACCTGGTATAAAATAAGTAAAAATAGTAATACTAGGTGCTCGGTACACCGCCGAGTCTAAAATAGTTAAAATTCCATTTAATTATATTATTATTAGAATATTCCAATTCATTAGTTTATATCATTATTTGCCATTATTACTAAAATTAGTGTCTAGCCTCCACGACTTAATAATTATGTAGTGATACTGGCCTAACCCCAATGCACTCTCAATGGAGCCAATGGCCCAACCTCTCATGTAATGCATGCACAACATATCAGCAAGTATATATACATGAAATGACAACCACCTATGCCCTTCACAGGTATCACTGGACAAATCCTAGGTCACAAGCATCATATTAATTCGGATGCCGAAATAGATAGCGAATGAGGAACGGATGAAAAAGCAGTCCAAGGTTATTATAACAACCTAGATACCTAACCAAGAGATTCTATTTAGTACAATTATTAAAGTTATAAACCCAGAGATAACCCCCAGAGACTACCTATCGTCCGATGATAAAATGCTCCAAGCTCACAAATATTACTCTAAGTGATATCAAATAAGTTCTACTTGCTCTAAAACTTATGAAATGGTATTACATATATCAATACAAGTCTAATGTTATAAATTATGGTAAGTTCCAGACTGGTCCTAAAACCAAACATAAAATGGGCTTGCGGGCTTGTTGGAACCGGAAACACCATCGTCATGGGACCAGGAACCTGTTTTCCAAAATTGAGCACAATTCAAGCAAGGAAAGACCCTTGAATAGGTCGGAGAAATTACATTATTAAAAGAATTTATAATTCAATCTTTATGGAGTTATACATTGAAATTGAAAAGGGAGAGAGTACTACAAAGTAGAACAACCCTAAGGAGAAAGGATTTACCCCCACAAATTCAGATATAAATGATGAAATCAAGAATCATGTCTAGAGCACTAATAGAGGAAAAGCTCCAATTTCCATGGAATTAAAGGGAAAAAATTACTTATCGAAGTTGAGGAAGAAGTATGAGATCTTCAAGGAACTTTTATACGGAGTTTGGGGAAGTTTCCAAAGAAAATCGCACCAAAAGTAGAGAGAAAATGAGACAAAATTTTATGAAATAATGAACTAAAAACTGGTGGAGAACTAAAGAAATAAGCCTCAGGTATCGATTTATCAGCCATTTGTGCCGATAAATAGGCACTCTCCTATCACTGGCAAATCTGAGCAGGTACCAATTTATCGGTACAAATGTCTGATTTATCAGTAACATGTTTGATTTGTTGACACCTGTTGATTTATTGCTACTTGTTGATTTATTGGTATAGTTTCCGATATATCAAGCACAAATAAATCGGCACTTTGACCGATAAATCAGTTTGTGCCTGCACTAGCAAAATAACAATTTAAAGAAATTTCAACCAGGGGTTTGGAATTGAAATAGAGTTAAATTTTTGCAAACCAAATATGTATCTTATATGAAAAACACATTTCGAATTCAACAAATTGGCGAAACTAACATCGGAGGTCATTTGAGTGAAAAAGACTCCCAAACTAAGACTTAACCAAGACGAGAAATTTCCAACTTTCCACAAACCAAATCAAATCGAGCACGAACACCTTGAGAAGCATACCAAGGATCTAACTAGCCTAATGTCACAACCTGATTTCTCGGATCATAATGGCACCTACTATACCACCAGTAGGAGAACCAATCCCCGTAGCCGTAGCTGAAGCGGAGGACTACTACAATTAATGCGGAAGAATATGAAAAGAAATAGTAAAGAAATAAGGAATTGCGGAAAAACACCCAAGACCCGATATCAATGTCAAACGAACCACTAGTATAGATAACAACGGTAGAAAATATATAATATCCAAAGGTCTCCGAAATACAATGGAGATAATAAAAAATATAAAGCTGAAGAGGAATGGGATCAAGTTGCACGCCTAGCTCACCCTGAAACTCTGATATGAGAAGGAACGAATGATCAGCGAGCTGAATCACGAGAGGGGACCTGTACTCTGATCTGCACAAGTGCAAGTATAGTATGAGTACAAGCCACCGAAGCAACTTGTACTCAGTAGGTTTCGAGGCCCACTGAGCACACAATAAAACTAACTGCAGTAAATAGCGAAATAACAAAGAAAGTAGTCATGGAAGCAAATAGGACACATTAGGAGACTAGCAGTTCAATACGAATCAATACCACATAAACAGATATTGCTAGCTAATCACATAACAGGCCCACCTATAACGGATCAGAATAATGCGGTGTCCTTCTAACAACATATGTGACAATATAACCAATAAGTGAGAATCAAGGAAGATAAGG